>CM023615.1:3123006-3195506 GCA_013358685.1 Antennarius maculatus
GTTTGCACTTTTCAGGCTGAAATAAACATTTTGACCTTTTTCAGCTTTTCCAGTCCTAAATGCGTCTAAAACGACTGTTTCTAGCTAAGTAAGCACTTGTTTTCACATATATGCTGGAAACCTGTGGCACAAGTAACTCTATTGTCATTTTGAGTGAAAAGAGCATTTTTGAACATGTTTCCATTGGTTTCAGTCCGAAATGAACAATTTGACTTCCTTTCAGTTATATCAGTCAGAATTGCTTCTAAAACGACTCTTTGTGGTTAAAACCTCAGGTGTTGAGATGTATGCTAGGAAACCTGTGTTACTTTTCATCTATTTGTGGCTTTGAGTGGAAAATAGCATTGTTGAACATGTTTGCACTTTTCAGGCTGAAATAAACATTTTGACCTTTTTCAGCTTTTCCAGTCCTAAATGCGTCTAAAACGACTGTTTCTAGCTAAGTAAGCACTTGTTTTCACATATATGCTGGAAACCTGTGGCACAAGTAACTCTATTGTCATTTTGAGTGAAAAGAGCATTTGTGAACATGTTTCCATTGGTTTCAGTCCGAAATGAACAATTTGACTTCCTTTCAGTTATATCAGTCAGAATTGCTTCTAAAACGACTCTTTGTGGTTAAAACCTCAGGTGTTGAGATGTATGCTAGGAAACCTGTGTTACTTTTCATCTATTTGTGGCTTTGAGTGGAAAATAGCATTGTTGAACATGTTTGCACTTTTCAGGCTGAAATAAACATTTTGACCTTTTTCAGCTTTTCCAGTCCTAAATGCGTCTAAAACGACTGTTTCTAGCTAAGTAAGCACTTGTTTTCACATATATGCTGGAAACCTGTGAAACAAGCACATGGTCTCAGACTGCAGGGTAAAAATTTCTGGGCTGTGGCTATTGGTTCGCAGTATTGAAGCTGTCAGGGGAAGGAGAGTGCCACCTTACATTCTTACTTTGACAGCATGCTTACACCCAACCCTAAGCCACAGAAAGAAACAGACAGAACAAGGCCAGAATGCATGTTCAGCTTTAGCCTTTCAAATATTACAATTAGCCAATGGATAGCATCACTGAGTGTCTCAATCCCCATCCACAAGTAGACAGCTATTTTTGATAACACAGCTTTTTTCCCCCGGTTATGCTTTTCATCCACATGACAACACATATATCTAGGACGAAAATGGAACTTTTTGAAAACATTGGCCTCAGAGAAGTATTTTGAAATCGCTGTAACCGAAGCTTTTTCTCCCTACATCGAAAACCGCTGTGACATCTTGTGTATGTGACTCGTGAGTCCTTGTCCAAACGGAATGAACGTTGTTAAAACTACGTTGGAGGCAACATTTCTCCAGTTATTTTTAGTGATCTTGTTCCAAGATCAAGTGGTGCTGCTGCACATCGAGCACAAATGAAAGTCAGCTATTTTGGGTTGTGCTGCCTGCTCTTGGGAGAACTCTGTGATGGAAGTTGTCGTCCAAGAGTGAATCCAAGGAGTCCAAGGAGTGAATTTCGAAACGTCCCTGTCCTTGCTTCTGTCATTAACAGAGTTGTTCTGCTTATAAACATGTTGATCAACGAACTTATGTGGTTACGTATGTACGGATATTTTTTTGAAAATGATTTCGTGTGGACGGGAATTTTTTCTATGCTGGGTGAAAAAAGTTAAATTTTCAAAAAGATTCAGCTACATGTGGACATGGTTTCAGACTTCAACAAAATCAGAAGGACAGCTCTCCTTCACTAAGCGTTATATTACGGAAGAGCTTTGCGCTTTACGGAGCAGTAAAAAATGGAAGAACTTGACAATGTCTGGTGTGTGTGACATTTTTTCCACCTCTGCCAGACAGTGATATTGCCAATACGCTAAGGTAACAACTTCATGTTCGTCGTCATTGTTGTTGCCACCGTCGTAATTATATGACCTCACATATTACACGCACTGAACGACACCTCCACTCCGACGTCGTTGTTACAGCAACCTGAGTCAGATCGGCAGATAATGTGGCCCAGTCTGAGCCAGACCGCATTTGGACACTTGCTGAAAACAGTGTGGACAGTCAGCCCTATGAGTCAGATATGGAAGGAAATGTGCCTGCAGTCTGAACGCAGCCTAAAGAACACATGACCTGTTAAATTTCTGACTGATGTATCCCAGCCACTGACAGATGCTATGATGAAGAGTATAATCACTTGCCCTGTCAGTAGTCATGTTATAGCTGGTTAGTGTTTAAAGGTGGAGTAGACAAACCTAACCTATCCAGTTAGTAATGAATGATAATTACACTGGAGTTAGCTAGGAACACTGTGTATTTGCAGCATGATTCCCTCATGTGTCGTTTCCGTTACCCACCTGGTTCTGTACTGTCCAACTCTCAGTTGTCCTATCTGAATAAATGGTTCTCAACTACACAAAATTTAAGACATCAAAATCTGACCATCTTACCTTTCTGCCTTCCCACAAAATGAATTGGTTGTCTACACAAAACAGTAAAACTGCGAAAACTGCACAACCCTTTCACCTGCCATTGGTGAAGGAGATTAAATAAGATTTTGTGATGGCTGCTCACCCCCAGAAACAGGTGCTCAGGACTCCTGGGTGTACACATAGCCCACGGAGCATTAGTGTCGCTTTGTCCATTATATGGAACTGCATCCTGCTCCCCGGGATAATGTTCCTGCTTGCTGCCAGCAGGAAGATCCGTCAGGATCACTGCAACCACCATGATGATTTAGACCACATGTGTCAAACTCAAGGCCTGCGGGCCAAATGTGGCCCTCCACATCATTTTGTGTGGCCTGCGAGAGCATAAAACTTCAGAGTGTCTTAAAATAAATAGGTCAAAAGTGTGCTTTGACCAAAAACTACATTGCCCACAATGCAGTGATTAAGCCCATTTTAACATTGACAAAAACGTTTTGAACAAAGTTAATGTCCTATTCTCTTGGATATTTTGACCCTGGATTGATGGAGTTCTGTGGGTTTCATAACCTGAAAAATTAAAGAAATTTATGTTATAACAGAGACACAAACATATTTTTTCTGTTTAACTGTAATCTTTTTAACTTGAATCAGTAATAAATTCAGTATTATTCAAGGAGTAGTTACATTTGTTACATTACACGAGTTATTAAGTTACATTTATTAGTTACATCTGGCCCTTTGAGGACAGCCATTATGCTGATTGGCCCTCAGTGAAAATGTGTTTGACACCCCTGGTTTAGATTAGTCAGTCGTCCCGCTCCCCAGAGATTCCCCTTCCATGTAACGAAAAATCTATTCCAAACACTCACACAATGTGTGATACATCTGAAAATTGTGGACAGGTTTGAAGGTCTGACTCAGTGGGACATTAAGTAGAGAGTTGGCCTCCAAGCATCTTCAAGTACAGTGTTAAATAACTGTAGATCTTCTGGCTAACTACACTATTCAAGGATGAAATTACATTAAAATAACTGAGGTCCTTCCTCTTTGGACGACATTGGTCTCTTTAGATCTAGTGATCCCCGGCTTGATTGGTGTTTTACACATAAAAATTACAGTTAATATTGACCCATCATTTCATTAAAAGGCCTTATTAGTGTTGATGCCACTGCAATAAACACCACTATTGATTGAACGCAACAAAGACGTCTCCTACATTGTGCCACCTTGTTGGTACTGTAATTGTAGAAGAAGGTTGATGCAAAGTGGCCCAAGTGTGTTCACACTGTGAAAACCTTTTAAATCTTTTCGGTTGTGTTAGCATATGAAGCAGTTTAAATTACAAATTGAAAATATTTTAAAGTGTACCAACGGGCGGTACAGTGGAGCAGTAGGTAGCTGTGTCACCTCACAGCAAAAGGTTCTGGGTTTGAATGCTTTCCATGTGCAGTTTATATGGTCTTCCCATGTCTACACAAGTTCTCTCCAAGTACGTCTTCCAAAAACATACACTTCAGGTGGATTGGTCTGTTGCATACTGTCAGTAGGTGTAAGTGTGTACGTGAATGGAAGTTCATCTTTCCTCTCTCAGTGATATGCGCTGGCATCTGGTCCAAAGCGTCACCCAACCTCTCGCCCACAAGTCAGCTGGGATAGGCTCCAGCAACCCCGTGACCCGCGAAAACGGAAGAAGCAGCTCGGAAATTGAATGAATGAATGAATGCAAATGTACCAATACTGATGGCATTAAAATCAACATAGCAACACATATTGCAGTGTACTTTGCACAACCCTTTTTGAAATGTGCCATTTTTTCTGGCACTTAAACTAAATTTTTTTTTTCAAATCTAAACATTATAAATTTACAAATTTACACTTTGCTTATTTTCAGCCTTGAAAATGAGATTATTTTGCATTCTTTGTCATGTCATCATGGTCGCAAGAATAGTATAATTGATTCTCATTGGTGTATTAATAGATGTAGACCGATTCATCAGGCAATGCAAACTGACTATAGGTGTAGTGGCCAACTGCAGGATCTATCAGTCAATATATATTCTCAAATATAATTACTGTCTTTGAATGAAATTAATACTCATGGAGTTTTTTAAAATTTGATCGGATTCAAATGTGATGATTAATTTGAGCAAGCTGTTCAGGAAGTACTTAATATTTTTACTTAGTTTTACAGTTTTAGATAAATTTGAAGACTGCATTGCTTGTTAATTTTTTGACTGGTTAATTAATTTTTTCTCCTATAATAATAATAATAATAATAATAATAATAATAATAATATTACTCTTATTATCCTCAAATATTTGCTCTTCTATATTCCCTTGAAAATCAGCTATTGGTCAACCTGAAATTTTTATCAGCAGTTCATACAAACACCATCAATGCGCAGAAAACATTTCTAAATAAATTCACATTTTATTTTAATAATAGAAACTTGGACTTAATGGAACTCAAAGATACTTTGTGGCTTTCATACAGTCTATATTTAGATGGTGTCTGTGTTTCATTTTCAAATGTCTGAATATGTAGTTCAAGAGTGGTGGTTACAACTTGCTTGTCATTCTTTCTGGACTTTGTGCTCCAGTAAGAGCAATTAAACATTAGCATCTGTTGAAGAAAACAACGTCACACCTGGACACGAACGGCATGTCACAGCTCTATCTCCACACTAAATTGTACTTTTGAAATCCACAAGTTAATTATAGTGTAAAAAGTCGTTGTACATAACGTCTTTATTACCAAACATGTTGTACAGGATGAATGAACACACCATCCACCAAAGCCAGCAGAGGTAACATCAACAGAAACATGCTGTTTACAGAAGAGACAGCTGAACAGTTCTGTACCTGAAAGCACAACATACAGCCCCTGCATTTAATATGAACTCCAACTTCAACGTCATTAAAACTCAATTGAGCTTACAGAACAGTCAAACAATTGGGGTGCCCTGTGACTGGCCTTGGACTGCTGTCTGTGCAGCAGTGTTGGGTGAATTCCACTCTCACCAACTGTAGGGGAGGGGGGACAATTAATAAACACACAAACTGGAACACCGTGGTCAGTGTGACCGGATGCTGTTATGGATACAGCAACAGCACAATAGGACACACAATAGGACCTCCTTTTGAGATTCGAGCCATAATTTTATCCATATTTTTGTTCAACATATGACCAAAATCTGAGATACGAGCCATGCTTAAGGACACCTCCGCTAGTTGGTGGATGGATACATCAGCTGAGACCAGATCTCGATCTTTCTCAAGTGTTGGCGGTTGGATACAGCATCAGCTAAGACAGGATCTCGTTCTTTACCAGTGTTGGTAGATAGATACAACGTCAGGTGAGACACGATCTCGTTCGTTTCCTCATGTTGGCAGATTAATACAACATGAACTGAGACTGGATCTCGGTCTTGTTGGTGGAGTAAAATTGTAGCTCATGTGTTCTCATGATTTTTGTGGGGTTTTTTCTGGTGGGGGCATGGTAATTTGTAAATGGCGGAAACAAGCACCAGATGAATAGGTGACTTAAGATTTTATTTGAATGTATGTAGATTCAAGATCCCCAGGAAACAAAAAGTGTATATCCGTTCTTATTCAAAAAGACAGAGACGTGAGTTAACTGGGCAATAATTTTATTCCTTCACAAAACTAAGAAAAATAGATAAAAGAGTTATGTTTATTACTACAAAGTTTTAAAAAACTAAACTACCAAAATGGATCAGCTAAGAGTGTCAGTGGAGGGCAGCCTACAAGGGAGAGTGCCCAGGTGTGCCACCAATTACCGTATTGACCCGAATATAAGACGGTGTTTTTTACATTGATAAAAGATTGAAAAAGTGGGGGTCGTCTTATATTCGGGGTCTAGACATTATACCCATTCACAACGCTAGATGGCGCCAGATATCTTTAAAGCGAATGCTGAACTAACTCCCCCAGGCCAAAGCGAACCCCTGTCACGAAGACAAAAAATAAAAATAGCGGTAGCACGAAGAAGAAAAATATAAAATAGCAGTAAGAAAGAAAAGAGAAAAAATAAGAGAAAAGATAACAGAAAATGGAGAAACATTGCGACAATCTGGAGAAAAGTGGGTCGAAGATCGGCCAGGTTAACTGGCAGCTGAGGAGAAGTTACGATGCAAACTTCAAGATCTTCTTTTCCTTTCGGCTTTTCCCTTCAGGGGTCGCCACAGCGAATCAATTGCCTCCATCTAGCCCTGTCCTTTGCATCCTCTTCTCTCACACCAACTACCTTCATGTCCTCTTTCACTACATCCATAAACCTCCTCTTTGGTCTTCCTCTAGGGCTCCTGCCTGGCAGTTCAAAACTCAGCATCCTTCTGCCAATATATTCACTATCTCTCCTCTGGACATGTCCAAACCATCTCAGTCTGTCTACCTTCCTCCTCTGCATCATGTCAACCAACTCTCTCCCTTTTCCTGTCATAGTTCCAACATTCAACGTCCCTACTCTCAGTCCTATACTCTTGGCGCTCCTCTTCTCTTTCTTCGTGCAAACGCACTTTCCTCCTCTCCATCTTCGACCAACAGTAATCCAATTTCCACCGGCGCCCTGTAGGTCAACAGCGCCGATGGCGGTCGTTGTTAACCCGGGCCTCGACCGATCCGGCATGGAAGTCATAGGTTTGATTCGCACCTTTGATTTGGCAAAAGTTTTACGCCGGATGCCCTTCCTGACGCAACCCTCTGTATTTATCAGGGCTTGGGACCGGCACAATAAGACACTGGCTTGTGCCCTCTTGCGGCACAAGCCAGTGCCGCAATGCAAACTTCAAGATGATGGTCATAAATGAGGCAGTCTTCAAACAATTGCAAAGCGGCTGTGAAATATGGTGTCACAGAGTGTAATGTACGGAGATGGAGAGCTCAAAAAGATCGCCTAAAACATGCTCACAGTCAGAGAAAAGCTTTCTGTGGTCCTCAGAGCGGCTGCTTCCATGAGCTTGACAGGAGGGTGTGCGCTTATGTGGACGAGAAACGAAGGGACGGTATGCCCATCAGCATATTAAATGCTCTGGACGGCAGTGAGGATGACGTGCTATGGGAGGAGCCAGCGGAGCCAGAGAACGGGAGTGAGGACAGTGATGGTGAGCACAGCGAGGCAGAGGATGTTTGCGAGGAGTGATGTTCTGACATGACAGATCTCGGCTACTCTTAAGTTTAAACCAGTTTGCATTATTTTATTGCACTACAGTTTTTTTCTCGAATATATTGTTGTAATCATTTGTTTCAGATGTACTGTAATCATTTTCTCTATAAAAATTAAATTTGGTGTTCAAAAAGTCTTTTTTCAAACTTGAGTCTTGAAAAAGAGGGGGTCGTCTTATAATTGGGATCGTCTTATATTCGGGCCAATGCGGTACCTTGTAAACACAGGTTCCAGACCTCCCGCACCTGGTTGCGCCCCAGCTGCTTCTCCATCTTCCTCCCGTATGCCTCCTTGGCCTCCCTCAGAAAGAGTCTCACTTCCTGCTGGGCCTTCCTCATCTCCTCCTCGTTCTTGCTCCTGAACGCCTGCTTCTTCCTGTTTCGGACAGCCTTGACTTCCTTTGTTACCCAGGGTTTGTTGTTGGGGTAACACCTGACTGTCCTGACAGGGGCCATGGTCTCCACACAGAAGTTCATGTAATCTGTAAAACACTGAGCTGCCCCCTCAATGTCCTCCCAATGTGAGCCCACGATGACATCCCAGTCGGTGGTCTGGAAGCAGTCCCTCAGCGTTTCCTGTGCTTTCGGGGACCACCTCCTGACCTGTTGTTGCTGGCAGCCGTTTTAACCAGCGGAATGTAGGTGGGCTGTAGGTGCACTGGGTTATGGTCTGATTTACCTAGTGGGGGGAGGGGGATGGCGGTGTATGCCTCCTTATTAGTGTAAAACAGATCGATGGTTCTGTTCTTTCATGTGGGGCAGTCTACACACTGGACCATTGTGGGGAGAAATGAGTCCAGGGTGACGTGATTAAAGTCACCGGTGATAATGACGAGTGCCTCCGAGTGCCGGGTCCAAAGAGCGTACATTATAATTGTATTGTACGTTATAAATAGCCGTTGTTTGTTTGACGTTCGAACTTTTTGAGTGATGGAGCCATCCAGGAAGCACTCTTAAGTGTGGAAGCATCTTGATTTGGTTCCACCGAATTAGGTTCAATACGTTCACTTCCTGTGTTCATTCAATATGAAGGTATTAACCTGTGGAAGCTGCTCGGCAGCGATGCAGAAAATGATGAAAACATGTTACTGCAGATGCTGTAATTGAGATGCAGCAATATCTAACTGCTCCTTCTCTGGACCGAGCAGACCATTCATTTAAATACTGGGAATACGTCAAACTGTGGATCCAAACTTTTTTAAGTTGGACAAAAATTATTTGAAACCCCAGCCTCTTCTGTTTCCTGTGAAAGGGTGTTTTCGAAGGCTGGCGAAGTTGTTTCCATAAATTAATAAGTAAATAAGTAAGTAAATGGATGGATGGATGGATGGATGGATGGATGGATGGATGGATGGATGGATGGATGGATGGATGGTGGGTGGATAGATGGATGGATGGATTGATGGATGGATGATGGATGGATGGATGGATGGATGGATGGATGGATGGATGGATGGATGGATAGATAGATAGATAGATAGATAGATAGATAGATAGATAGATAGATAGATAGATAGATAGACAAAAAAGAAATAGACTGAGCCACATTACAAATTTCTATGTTAATAAGTACAATATCAGTATACACAAGAGGTGCGTCGCATTTGCAGGGGTTCATTTAGATGATTGTCATGATCACTCCGTTCCTGCAATCTGCTCCACAGTTTCCACTGTGGAGCAGTGGAAACTGTGGAGTTTCCACTGCTCCTGACCACACCTCCCGCTGATCACCCACACCTACAGCCCATCTGCAATCACTCCGGTATTTAAACCCACATCTCACACTCAGTCTCTGCCAGATTGTAATCGACCCATGTCCTACTCTCCAGCGTTCTACTCCGGATTGCCTGCCCGATCACGACCTGTTTCGTCCCTGGACTCTGCCTCTCGTCTGTTTCCCAGCCGACCTACCCGCCCTTCGTCCACGGATTCTGCCTCGTGTCTCTGTGCCGGTAAACCTGACCCTCGCCTGTCCAACGACTCTGCCTCCTGTTCCAGCCCCGGTAAATTGACTAGCCTTCCGTCCCTAGACCTCGTCTCCTGCCTGCTCCCTTTCTTTGGAGATATCCATTGTGTGTGGCCTAGCGGTTACCTGCCTGCCTGCCTGCCGCCTGGGAGACCCAGGTTCGATTCCCACTCCGCCCGGCCTGAAAATAAACACTGTTGAACTTAACTCCTGTATTGCCTCTTTGTGCTGCACTTGGGTCCTGTTCACACCCCGTGACAGATAATGAATCCAAATGATGGATTAGATTTATATAGCACTTTTCTGGACACTCAAAGACACTTTACATTGGATCAACTTTTCATTCACTCCTCATTCATACTTGGTGATGGTAGACTACGTGTGTAGCCACAGCTGCCTTGGGGCAGACTGACTGAGGCATGGCTGCCGCTCTGCTCCTACGGCCCCTTCGACCACCTGCGGAACAATCGCACACATTCACACACCAGCGAGTGCCCCACTGGAGGCAAAGAGGGTAAAGTGTCTTGCCCAAGGACACAAAGACAAATGACTCGGCGGGAGCATGAATAGAACCACCAATCTTCAATCATTGGATGACTCGCGATACCACTGAGCCACGGTTACCCCAAATGAACAATGACCCCTACTGACTGTACATATCACCCAAGAGAACCGAATGAAGCTTCAGGTAGTGAACCATTTTGTGACACAGTGGTTCAAAAAAAGATCAGAGCTTCAGAAAGCATGTTTTGCCATCACTAATTCTACCTTCTGCTTTGACAAAGTTTACTGTTTCAACGCTCCGATTCACGCCCCGAACTCGGTAGGCTTTTTTTCTGAACCCCTGCTTCAAAGCCTGCTTCACAGATGGAAAAAACCACGTGACTCATGAAGTTTGAAACACTCAAGTGCTTCGAAACACTAAGTGCTTCATTCCCCAGGTGACCAGGTGAACCAGTCTAGTGGTTCAGATCAAAGGGCAGGGCTTCGAAACACCGGCAAGTCCCAGATGTTACATAGACATGAATATTACATAGACATGCATAAATATGTTATCTATATTGTTTTATTGAACCCTGCAAGGATGAATAACCATAAATCAATGTCCTACAAGGCTGCAAAAGCAAGCAAGGATTAACATGTGAAATGAAATTCTATTTGGCTTTATTCAGAAAATATATGCAATACAGGAAACGTTAAAGCACTGTTTTCTGGGCTCATCGATCGTGGTGTGGTTTCAATACAGTCACCCTGCCAAAGAGTATGCACACGTTCCCAATGACTGGGACGCAGAGTAATGAAACAATTGTCCTAAACAGTTCGAAGCCCCATGGGGTGCCAATTCGGACATCACTACCTGACACCCTACTCACCACCCAAGGAGCAGGAAGCAGAGAGAGGCAGTAGGAGGTCAGCATGTGTCTTATATTAGCTACTTCTAATTAAAGGTGAGGAGCCAGCTTGAACACCCATTCCTGGTAGAATGAGTGCTCATTACTACATTTTTATTCTTCATCATTGTTTACTTCTCATATGTATAATTAATTATACACAGGTAAAAAGTGCATATACATTGATTGATAAAAAAGTTTTTTCTCATAATTTAGGGGGTTTAGGGCTTTTCTACAAGGTTGGAGTGGATAAAAATTATTTTATTTATTTCAAAGAGGGACAATTTGTTTTAACTTACAAACTCAGTCATGGAATGGATTAAACTCGTATCTCAAGGTACTACTGTGCTATGCATTCCTACACTAGGATCTTTCGCTATCATGTATGGGGGACATTGCTTCATACAAAACAGAGAGGGGCCCTCTCTCGTCCGTGCCAATCAGAGCATCTGGAAGTGTGTCCACTGAAGCAAGCGCCCCGACGCAAACACCAGGAGATGCAAGAGGCTGAGAACTCAGTGCGATAGGGGACAGAGATTAAAGCCTTCGATCCTTGTCTGATGAGACATTTGAAAATTCAAAGCCAGCTCTGTGTTACCTGCCGCCTTCCCACAGCATAAACGGCCGCAGGGTGGAGCCGGAGGCTAAGTGAGGGGAGGCGACCACTCTGGATTTGTGTGCCCTCGACAACCTGGACAAACCCCTCATAGAGGAGCAGCTGAAGAAGGCTGGCAAAGAGACGATGGAAAAAAAAAGATGAATTCCACATAGCACAGAAAACATTTCTAAATAAATTCACATTTTATTTTAATCAATCAAGTTTTATTTATATAGCGCTTAATCGTGACAACAGACATTTCAAAGTGCTTTAACAGACAGAAAAACCCAATTGGACCTTCCAGAGCAAGCATAAGCAGCAGTGGTGGGGAAAAACTCCATCGTTGAGGAAGAATTTCCAGACATCACCCAGACTCTTTTGGGTGGCCATCTGCTTTTACCGGTTGGGTGGAAAAGAAATAAAAGGAAGATAAGGACAGGGTAAGAGAAAGAGAGACAGAGAGGCAGATAGGCCAGATAGAGTCGGTGTCTTTATGGTTATAGTTATAAGATTTGAAGCAGGCGCTGAATTGGGGACGAGGAAGTCAGGCTGCGTTCACCGACTCCTGGGTGGATGCCTTCAATACATGTTCCCCATCATGTAGTTGGTAAATTCAAGGCACAATTACATCTGCATGGATGACTCAATGGTGGCGTGGAAGAAGAAAGGCAGCAGGACCCCTGTCAATGGGCAAATGAGGGGTGAACCTGAGAAAACCTGCAAGGACATAGAGTACAAAGACTCCAGGGAAGAAATTGAGTTAGTAGGGTGTGATTGGAGACTAGGAGAGTGAGGTCGGACAGGAGTACAGCTAAGATGGTCAGAGAGAAGAAGGAGGAGAGAGGAACTCAGTGAGTCTGGATGTTGAGTCTCCAGCAGTGTAGGTCTGTAAGAAAAAAAACTTAGCAGCTTAAGCTGCCTTAATTGTAAAATGTTTGAAAAAGAAATGTTTTAAGTCTAGTCTTAAATAGTGAGAGGGTGTTTGCCTCCCGAACTGAAGGAGGGAGGTGGTTCCACAATGAAGGGCTTGATAGCTGAAGGCTCTAGCCCCCATCCTACCTTTGTATATTCTAGGAACCACCAGTAGGCCAGTATGTTGAGAGCGTAATGCTCTAGATCAGTGGTTCTTAACCTGGGTTCAATCGAACCCTAGGGGTTCGGTGAGTCGGTCTCAGGGGTTCAGCGGAGACGGAGGTCAAGACAAAACACTCAACACGATGTCAGGTGTTTTTGCCAAACATACACGAATCACTGTGTACGTTTGACACATCGTGTCAATTCGTGATGACGACCCCCCCCCGAGCCATCACTGGCTGCAGGTGATCATGCTACATCAATTAGCCTACCTGTGCTACATGGGATTTTGCGCACTCAGTAGTCGATTTATGCCTGTCATGATGGTATGTCATCTGATTGCTTTCTTAATATTTTAATTCATAGTAACTATGTTGAGCAAAATAAGAAAGTGGTCAGACGAATGTGTGCAACGTGAATTTACATGTACATGTACTGTATAACGGAACGTGATGGGAGTCAGCGTTCTGTATGATTTGCAATGTCAAGTTGAGGAACTCTAGTCTGGCAAAAATAAAGGAACACTTCCTTAAGCTGCATGGAAAACAAAAGAAACAGACCTTGCTATGAAAATGACATAAGAGTAGCACTTGCCAAGGTGAAGCCACGCATATCTGAACTGGTCTCTCAATAAGAGTAGAAGTCACACTGATTTGCAGGTAGGTAATTTCATGTGAGTTGATGCACTGTCTTGGTTTTGTTCTTTGAAAAGGTGAATGCACGATTCATTAAATACACCAGTGAAACATATACTTATGTCTTAAATTTGAAAAAAAAAATACAATTTTTTACTAAAGAAGGGTTCGGTGAGGGAGCATATGAAACCGACAGGTTAAGAACCACTGCTCTAGATGGATAATATGGAACTAAAAGTTCCTTCAAATAGGTCGGTGCCTGGCAATGAAGGGCTTTGTAACTGAGGAGGAGCATTTTAAAATCTGGGGGGGCCTCCTTGTCTCGTGCCCCTTGGGCCTGGCCCGTGCGCCCTGGCGGTGACGGCCGCTGCCTCCTCTGGGTCCCCGGGTCTACGTGGTTCTCGGTATCCCCGGTGGCTCTTTGGGTGGTGGCTTCTTGGTGCTCCAGGCTGCCGGGGCTGGGAGTGCTCGGTTGGCATCGCCCTGTTGAGTTCTGGTGGCCTATCTGGGTGTTGGTTTCATCACACATGCATGTTGGGTTAGGGCTTACCAGCTCCTGTCGAGTCCAATAATTGAGAACCATTGGGTCCCGTCAGAACGTGATGAGTCTCACTTCAGTCATCACAATCTTATGCCCTCTATCTTCCTCCTACACTGGTTTCCTCTGGTGGCCGATTCTATACTATCAGGACCTCCACTAATCTGATGTTTTGTAACATTGGTGTTGAGATATCAGTTCTAAGATAGAATAAAACAGCCTAAACCTTTTTCACCCCAACAGCACTGCCTGTCTATCCACTACCTTGTTTATGTTCTCTCTCCCTGTCTCCTTTTTTCCTTCCCCCTTAACTCACAGAGGTGCAGCACCCCCCTCTCTGGCTCACAATAGGAAATTCTAATAAAGACTGACAATTTAGTTACCAGAGAGGATTGGTGACGGTCACATGCACACATTAAAATATATAAAAGATTTTGCTGCAAGACTAAAATAAGCATTGATCTCATAAAAGGTTAACCCCCTTTTATGGGGTTAAACTATGAGAATACATGCAGACAAGACAAAAAAAAAAAGAGAGGCGCCTGCTGCGGCAGTGTCTAACCCGGCCACTCTTCCGGGTGTTCCCTCTGACTCTCAGTCACTGATCAGCGCCGCTTCTTCCTGCCTCCAGCTCTCCTATCCGGACCAATTCTCCGGGGAATCAGGTGACGTGAGACCATTTTTAACCCAATGTGAACTACATTTTGAACTGCAGGCTTCGGCCTTCCCCAAAGACCGAGCCAAGGTTGCGTTTATCATCTCCCATCTCACTGGGTGGGCAGAGACGTGGGCCACCGCCGAGTGGAACTGTGGTGGGGTTTCGTTTTTCTCAGGACAGGACACAGTGTATAAGTACAAGATATTTACCGTATTGGCCCGAATATAAGACGGTGTTTTTTGCATTGAAATAAGACTGAAAAAGTGGGGGTCGTCTTATATTCGGGGTCTAGACATTACACCCATTCACAACGCTAGATGGCGCCAGATCTTTATAGCGAATGCTTAACTATCTCCCCAGGCTTCGTCACGAAGAAGAAACTCCTGTCACGAAACGAAGAAGAAACTCCTGTCAGGTTAACCGGCAGCTGAGGACAAGTTATAATGCAAACTTCAAGATGATGTTGATAAATGAGGTAGAGTCTTCAAACAATTGCAAAGCGGCTGTGAAATATGGTGTCACAGAGTGTAATGTACAGAGATGGAGAGCTCAAAAAGATCGCCTAAAACATGCTCACAGTCAGAGAAAAGCTTTCCGTGGTCCTCAGAGTGGCTGCTTCCAAGAGCTCAAGATGTGATAGACAGCTTTTTCATGATTTGAATGAGGCAAAATAACGTGCTTTTTCTCTCGAATATATTGTTATAATAATTTGTTTCAGATGTACTGTAATTATTTTCTGTATAAAAATTAAATTTGGTGTTCAAAAAGTCATTTTTCAAATTTGAGTCTTGAAAAAGAGGGGGTCGTCTTATAATCAGGGCCGTATTATATTCGGGCCAATACGGTATTTATCAATTCAAATCATGCATAGATTGAGGAGAAGACCAATAATATCATCGATGATATTGACAGGCATACAAGTTCAACAAATACTTATTTTATTATAATGAGATCTCTGGAGACGATGAACAGTCCAGTCCTTTGAAGTTTTATTACAGAATATTCTGGGTACAGGAGACTTACAGATAAGAGCTGCAGCAGTGTTCCAAGTACAAAGATATGAAAGGATCACACATCAATTATAATCTAAAAGGCATGTCGGTGGGTGGTATGGATGTGTTGTTTAACCTCGACATATCTGCTATCAACCAGTTCTTTACCGGTTTCAGTTGGTACGTCATGACCTCCAGACTTTAACAAAAATGTCAAGTCGACAGTTTCTCAAAATTATTTGATGACACAACATAATCAGTCACGTGAACCCTGTGAGGACATATCTGCTGCAGACATTCTTTGGATGACCCTGTGCAGAAAACATACAAAAACATTCTAATTTCAAGTACAGTATATGAAATGATCTGGCCAGCTGCTTCTGTCAGTGTCTAACTTCTTCCAAGGATACCAACAGTCATGCAAACATTTCCAAATATGGTCAAACAGTAGATTATATCTATACAGAGCCTTCATGACCTTGAGACAGCCTGGTGCCACCTTCACGGGTGCTGAATGATTTAACACACACACACACACACACACACACACATACACACACACACACACACCACACACACACACACACACACACACACACACACACACACACACACACACAGATATATTGATGCAATACAGACACACCAGAACACCAATACAACAATCTGGATCTTTGGTTCTATGAAATGATATTATTTTATTATATTATTTTATTGTATTATTTTATTGTTTTAAAGCATTCCACCACATTCCCCCTTCCATGGGAAGGGGGTCCCCTTCTTGGACCAAAATTAATTTATTTATTTTGGTCCATGGCTTATAAGCCATGGACCAAAACTGGGAAATTTAATAAAATGCAACAATCCAATTTTTAACAAAGATGGCGCAGATCTATGGCTACTGTCTCACTATTCTTCACTACAGATGGAGGCGAAAACTCCGATGAATGCATTTTTGGGGAAAAATTCCTCCGCGACCTTCACTGAGCGATCGCTTTCTTAGCCTGCAGAGAAGGCAGTCCAAAATTAGTAGCCTCCAAAACATTTAAACATGAACATATCATCTACAAATGAACCATCATTAAATTTATTTATTTATTTATTCAGTTTATTTTTCTTCTTTCCAGACATGTTATGGCAACATATTTCACTTTCATCAGTGTTGGAACATCAGCAACAACATCCGAAAAGAAAAAAAAAGGGTTGACAGATAGAAGCCATTGGCTTGTAAGGTTCCTGTCCCCTAAATCAACAATATCTCTCTCATTACAGCACATTGTCAACCAAATTCATACATTGCACATCACAGTTCAATATCAATTAAATTATTTTGCTGCGTTGTTGTTTTAAATGGTCCATTCAGTCCAATAGGCATGCTTCTTTGCACACGTCTTTGTCTGATTTTGAGAAGAGTCCACTTATTTTAATGTTCTTTTTGTAGCAGTCATGACATCTTGCATGTGCTGGCTATTAATCCAGCTATTGTTCAACATCTCAGTTACTGCACAAGGTTATAGTTTACAAGGTTACAGAGACATTTATTTCACAGGCATGACATAACAATGGAGTCCTTTAACCACCATTTACGTCAGAAATATAACCTTGCAAAATCATGTTTTTAAATGCTTTTTTAAAGGCAGATAGAGTTCCCACACTCCTAACTTCATTATCCAGTTTGTTCCAAAGTTTGACACCAGTAAACGATAATGAAAATGTTTTTAATGTTGTTCTTGCTTTCTTCTGTTAAAATGCTGTGTTTTCTCTTAGTTGGTAATTGGATTCATTAATATATATATTTTGAGGTAAATAGTTATTGGCTGCTTTATACATAAGTTGTACAGTTTTGTAGTTTATGATGTCATGTATTTTCAGTAGTTTGGATTCAATAAATAATTGGTTTGTATGAGCTCTATAATGTTCATTGTGAATAATTGGTAAGGCTCTTTTCTGGATCAGAAACAAAGGTTGTAAGCCACTTTTATATGTATTTACCCATACTTCAGCACAGTATTTAAGGTAGGGCAGGATTAGTGCACAATATATTATATGGAGTGCCTTCTGATTTAATAATTTTTGAGCTCTCCAGAGTATGGATGCACTTCTGGCTAACTTTTTTTGCAGTTGTCTTAAATGAGATTTCCAATTTAGCATCTCATCAATAATCACTCCCAGCATTTTAAATTCATTGACCCGTTCAATATTTACTTCATTCATCTTGATATTAATTTTGTGTTTGCTGCGTTACTCCCCAAATAACATATACTTAGTTTTTGTTAGGCTCAAGGATAATTTGTTTATATTAAACCATAACTGCATCGTGGCCAATTCCTCATTTACTGTTTGGGCTAATTTATTTATGTCATTTCCTTTGCAAAGGATGGTTGTATCATCCGCAAAAAGTATCCTTTTAAGTACATTTGAAACCTCACATAAATCATTTATGTAAAGAGTAAATAATTTTGGACCCAACACTGACCCCTGTGGTACCCCACACACGATGTCTAATGTTTTTGATGTCCTCCCGCCCAGAGTGACATATTGAGACCTCTCGTGTAAATAACTCTTTATCCAATTTAGTACTGTACCCCTAAATCCCAATCGTTCCAATTTTTCAATTAATATTCCATGATCAATTTTTCAATTAATATTCCATGATCAATTGTGTCAAAAGCTTTTTTAAAGTCAATAAAGATTCCTATGGAATACATCTTTTGATCCATGGCATCAGTAATGAGTTCTATTGTTTCTGTCTGCGCTAATGCAGTTGAATGATCCTTCCTGAAGGACTGACTACAGTCAAGGAGATTGCGCTTTGTTATGAATTTATCCGGTCTATTATTGAACAGCTTCTCTAGGATTTTTGAAAACTGTGGTAGTATTGAAACAGGTCTGTAATTTGTAAATTGACAAGCATCCCCAATTTTTATATATTGGAACCACTTTTGCAATCTTCATGTGAGGAAACACCCCGGTTTTAAATGACAAATTACACATGTGTGTAAATGGTCGCAGAATTGCATCCAGTATGTCCTTGATTAGCTTCATATCAAATCCATTCACATCAGTAGACGTTTTTGCTACGCACTGGCTGACCAGGTGTCTTATCTCTTTGTCCTTCACTGGTGCCACAAACATTGAGTTCTGGTTCCTTCCTCCTATGTTGTCAAAATAATCCCAGTGAAAGTGTGAGACAGGAATATTTTCTGCCAGCTCAGGACCAACAGACACAAAGAATTCATATTCATTAAATTTATTTGCTAATTCATCCATGTCCTCTACTTTAGTATTTTTAATATTAAAATATTCGGGATAAAATTGTTTAGCCTTATTTTGTTTTATAACATTGTTAACTATATCCCATTGTTTTCTAGTGTATTTTTTATTTTCTGCGAGCAGATTACTATAATGGTAGTCAGCAAGCAGATTACTATAATTCTTTCTTACATGCTTGTATTATAACGTTTAATTTATTTCTATATTTTTTGTATTTAGCTTCTGCTTGTAAAGGTTTGCTTAATAAACCTTTTATATAATGTATTCTTTTTCCGACAGGCATTGATCAGTGACGAAGTCATCCATGGTTTCTTCCTTCCTTTTTTTTTAGATAAATTTTCTTCATTGGACAATGCAGATTATACAGTTCTTCTTTGAATTGAATTTGGTTGAATTTGGTTGAATGGGTTTTATTTAATTTTATGCTGTTTATGTTTGATTTTTATACCGTTTATATTTTAATTTTCTATTTTAATTTTATACTGTTTATATTTTAGTTATAGTTTAGTATATGCCCTGTTAATGCTACATGTGTGTGTTACTGTAGTGCAGCAGTTCCCAAACTTTTCAGTCCGCGCACCCACTTCTACCTCCCGACTTAGCTGACGCACCCTCAATGCCCAAAACATGAAAAAAAAAAAAGAAAAGGCGTAGTCTTTATAGCCATATAGGTATCAAGTTTAATAATATAGGCTCCTGTTAACACCGAATAGATTGTGCAATAATGGGCCTAATGATCTCTCACTTTAGAAACGGTGGGGAGAATAATAGTAACAATATAAAAATGACAATAATAATATTTTAAGGTAGCAAGGCTAGAAGTTTAGGAGCAGGGTTCAAGTTGTTCTATCATGGTGTAGATGGGAAGAGAAATGGAGTAGGAGTTATCTTGAAGGAGGAGTTTGTTAGGAATGTCCTGGAGGTAAAAAGAGTGTCGGATAGAGTGATGAGTCTGAAGCTAGAAATAGAAGGTGTGATGTTCAATGTTGTTAGTGGGTATGCTCCACAGGTAGGATGTGAGCTGGAGGAGAAGGAGAAATTCTGGTTGGACTTTGATGAAGTGATGCAGAGCATACGCAGAAGTGAGAGAGCTGTCATTAGTGCAAACTTCAATGAATATGTTGGTGCAGGAAACAGAGGTGATGAGGAGGTGATGGGCAGGTTTGGTATCCTGGAGAGGAATGCTGAAGGACAGATGGTAGTTGACTTTGCAAAAAGGATGGAAATGGCTACAGTGAATACTTTCTTCCAGAAGAGGCAGAAACATAGGGTGACCTATAAGAGTGGTGGTCGGACCACACAGGTAGACTACATCTTGTGTAGACGGTGTAATCTGAAGGAGATTAGTGACTGCAAAGTAGTGGTAGGTGAGTGTAGCCAAACAACATAGGATGGTGGTCTGTAGAATGATTCTGGTGGTGAGGAAGATGAAGAAGACAAAGACAGAGCAGAGGACGAAATGGTGGAAGATAAAAAAGGAAGGGTATTGCATGACCTTTAGGAAGGAGTTAAGACAGGCTCTGGGTGGTCAGGAGGTGCTTCCAGATGACTGGACAACTACAGCTAATGTGATCAGGGAGACAGGTAGGAGAGTATTTGGTGTGTCATCTGGAAGGAAAGTAGATAAGGAGACTTGGTGGTGGAATGAGGAGGTACAGGAGTGTATACAAAGAAAGAGGTTAGCTAAGAAGAAGTGGGACACTGAGAGGACTGAGGAGAGTAGACAGGAGTACAGGGAGATGCAGCGTAAGGTGAAGGTAGAGGTAGCAAAGGCCAAACAAGAAGCTTATGATGACTTGTATGCTCGGTTGGACAGTTAGGAGGGAGAGACTGATCTATACAGGCTGGCAAGACAGAGAGACAGAGATGGGAAGGACGTGCAGCAGGTTAGGGTGATTAAGGATAGGGATGGAAGTCTATTGACAGGTGCCAGCAGTGTGATGGGAAGATGGAAAGAGTACTTTGAAGAGTTGATGAACGTGGAAAATGAGAGAGAACAAAGACTAGAAGAGGTGACTGTTGTGGACCAGGATGTAGCAAAGATTAGCCAGGATGAAGTGAGGAGAGCACTGAAGAGGATGAAGAGTGAAAAGGCAGTCGGTCCTGATGATATACCTGTAGAGGTTTGGAAGTGTCTAGGAGAGGTGGCAGTAGAGTTTCTGACTGGGTTGTTCAACAGGATCTTAAATAGTGAGAAGATGCCTGAGGAGTGGAGGAGAAGTGTGCTGGTGCCCATTTTTAAGAACAAGGGAGATGTGCAGAGTTGTGGCAACTACAGAGGAATAAAGCTGATGAGCCATACAATGAAGTTATGGGAAAGAGTAGTGGAAGCTAGACTAAGGGCAGAAGTGAGCATTTGTGAGCAGCAGTATGGTTTCATGCCAAAAAAGAGTACTACAGATGCAGTATTTGCTTTGAGGATGTTGATAGAGAAGTACAGAGAAGGCCAGAGGGAGCTGCATTGTTTTTGTAGATCTGGAGAAAGCTTATGACAGGGTGCCCAGAGAGGAATTGTGGTATTGTATGAGGAAGTCTGGAGTGTCAGAGAAGTATGTTAGAACAGTGCAGGACATGTATGAGGACTGTAAGACAGTGGTGAGGTGTGCTGTAGGTGTGACAGAGGAGTTCAAGGTGGAGGTGGGACTGCATCAGGGATCAGCTCTGAGCCCCTTCTTGTTCGCTATGGTGATGGACAGGCTGACAGACGAGGTTAGACAGGAATCTCCATGGACTATGATGTTTGCAGATGACATTGTGATCTGCAGTGAGAGTGGGGACGAGGTGGAGGAGAAGTTAGAGAGGTGGAGGTTTGTCCTGGAAAGGAGAGGGATGAAGGTTAGCCGCAGTAAGACAGAGTACATGTGTGTGAATGAGAGGGACCCAAGTGGAAGAGTGAGGTTACAGGGAGAAGAGATCAAGAAGGTGGAGGATTTTAAGTACTTAGGGTCAACAGTCCAGAGCAATGGAGAGTGTGGAAAAGAGGTGAAGAAACGTGTACAGGCAGGATGGAATGGGTGGAGAAAAGTGTCAGGTGTGATGTGTGATAGAAGAGTTTCAGCTAAAATGAAAGGAAAGGTGTACAAAACTGTGGTGAGACCAGCGATGTTGTTCGGTCTAGAGACAGTGTCACTGAGGAAAAGACAGGAGGCAGAGCTGGAGGTAGCAGAGATGAAGATGCTGAGGTTCTCTCTGGGAGTGACCAGGAAGGATAGGATCAGGAATGAGAACATCAGAGGGACAGCACATGTTAGAGGTTTTGGAGATAAAGTCAGAGAGGCCAGACTGAGATGGTTTGGACATGTCCAGAGGATAGTGAATATATTGGTAGAAGGATGCTGAGTTTTGAACTGCCAGGCAGGAGGCCTAGAGGAAGACCAAAGAGGAGGTTTATGGATGTAGTGAAAGAGGACATGAAGGTAGTTGGTGTGAGAGAAGAGGATGCAGAAGACAGGGTTAGATGGAGGACACTGATTCGCTGTGGCGACCCCTGAAGGGAAAAGCCGAAAGGAAAAGAAGACTTTAGGAGTACCTACCCAAAAGCAAGGCAGTGACGGAGCGATAGAGACGCTCCGTCCATCTCCTCTCTCCCTCGCCCAGGAGAGCAGCCGCAGTTGCGCTCTCATTGTTTCCTGGCAGGACCGCAGGAGCGCGGTCTCACAAAAAAAGGCGCACCAGATTTTTTTCCCTAGTCGCACCGGTGCTACCAAATATATTTAAAAGTCGCACTGATAAAAATTTGGACACCAAAATGGGTGCAATTTCGAACCCTGCAATGTAACAAATCGGCCTATTTAATAAACTGTAACAGTTATTAAATGGTAACAAATATGCTACTCCACCACAAAGAATCAAAATAACATAGGCCCAAGTTCAACATATTTTCTCTTTTGAGTACGAGTCTCATTGTGTTCTTTACCCCCTTCTCCCGGGTGAGTTTTTTGTGTTCTGTGCTCCTCATTTGCAGTTTCCCCTGTCTCGTCATCATCACTCTCTTTTTCCTGCTGGATTTCTTCAGCATGGTAGACTGCACAGCTCTTAGTTGTGGCCAATGTATCCTGTCCTATTTCATTTCTCCCAGATTTAATACCGGACAGACTGCCCGTTTTTAACCAGTTATGCATTTCGGCATATTATTGTTGTTGCTATCACAACAAGCTAGCACGTACTGCATTTGCATCCATCTATCTATCTATCTATCTGTGAGATAGTCATATGCAGTGTTAACATCATCAGCAGTGTAAACATCAGACCTCTTTTGAGCTAGTAGATAATTTCTTAGTGCATTCAATCTTTCTTCAGTCTTGACTCTCTTGTAAAATGTTTTGACCTGTTCCAGACACACAGTTTGTTTCCAGTTATAGTTGGTAAATATTGGGAGGTGATCACTTATGTCATTGATCAGTAGACCGCTCATGGTCTCATTAAGCATAACATTGGAGAAAATATTATCAATCAAAGTGGCACTATGTGTAGTGATTCTAGTTGGTCTATTGATTAATGGTTGTAAACCGAATGTGTACATGGTATTAATGAAGCTTTCAGTCTGTGCATTTTTGTTGGGGTTTAACAGATCAATGTTGATATCACCACATAAAAACACATGTTTATGATTGATTTTCGAGAGTAAATTTCTCACACATTCAGTAAAATCTTCTATTTTAGAATCAGGTGCTCTGTAGACACAACTTACAACATTTTTACATTTTTTCACAAACACTTCCAAGTTACACATTCCATTATTTTGTCAACAGTTATCGACATATTTTTTAGAGTCTCAAACTTGATGTTGTTTTCGATAAACAGGGCAACTCGGGGGGGGAGGAACAAAGGAGGGGGCCTCCTTTGTTCCTCAAATTCACACTAGTCATGTTGTATCCCTCCAAATAGAAATCCATACCTTTGTTTTCATTAATCCAAGTTTCTGTCACAGTGATGATTTTAAATGGATTTTCAAACTGGTTTAGGTAATCCTTCATGCATCCAAAATTGGTGTATAAACTCCTACTGTTGAAGTGAATTAGTGAAAGCTTACCATCCAATTTAAACATTTTGTTGTATTGTTCCTGGGTGTGATATCCATTCTTTCTCATCATGTCATTGTAAAAATTGTTATCCGGGTCAATAATTCCATTTGGGTCAGACAGGGCATAATCCACAAAATGGTCAGTTTTCAATTCCAAACTATCTTGATCAGCAGTTCTCCGTATTAGAACTTTCATTTCTTCAGACAATGCAGAGATGGCTGTTCTCTGCTGTGTTGAAGTTAGAGGTTTTATCTTTGGTCATACCTTATTGGTTGAGTTTCTCCAATTCTTCCACATTTTTGATCACCATTGTTTTCATCTGCTCCAGATAAAGCCCCTTTGTTTTGATGAAGATCTTGCAGTTGCTGGTCCAGGTGTTTTCAGTCAGGCCATTCTTCTTCAGCTGTCGAGCTCGTTTAGCGATATCAGCATTCTTTTTGGTGAGATTCTCATTGATGGAGATGTCTTTTCCTCTCAGTTTAGGGCCTTGTTTCAGAAGAGCAATTTTGAACTTGCGGTTATAGAACTTTATCAGCACTGCAGGTGGTCTCCTACCTCCAGATGGTAGTGGATGACATGTCTCAATCTGGTCCGGCTCGATATTAATCTCCAGGTCCCTCAGTTGAGTAATCACCTGTTGTTCCACCGACTCATAATCAGTGCTGTGTTCAGCTTCCACTCCTCTGGTCACGGCATGAGCATAATTTCTCGGCTTAAGTTTGATGCCGCTGATGATCACATCATTTATTCGAATGCTTTGTTTGAATTCCTCCATGCTTTGTTGCTGAAACGGGTGTTGTTTGGACCCAAATGCAGTACACAGGCGCACAGGAACAGTTGGTAATGACTTTTATTATTAGCAGGAAGATGAGCAGGATGCTCTGTGTTCCTGAGAGCCGGCTGCGCGTGCTGTGAGGCCGATGAGGAGTAAGCTGAAGAGAGGTCGTAGACAGGCGGGGGGGGTCGTAGCCAGGTGAGCAGTCAGAGAAGACAGAGGCACCGTTGGGGAGCGGGCAGGAGAGGAGACGAGGCCAGGCGGAGGAGTCAAAACCAGACGAGCAGACAGATACCAGAGACGCTGAGGCAGAGCACGAGGTCAGGGACAGAAAGCAGGTGAGTTTACCGGGAGACAGACGAGGATTGCAGGTCAGGGACAGGCAGAGTCGACACCGGGAGATCAGACAGGAAATGAATGCTGGAAAGTCTCGCATGACGCTGAAGAACAAACTGGCAAGGAGTGAAGGTGCTGGAGAGACTATATGCAGGCCTGATTGCAGTGATCTGCAGCAGGTGAGCAGAGTGGGCTGGTGCAGTAGGCGTGGCCGGCAGGTAGAGTGGTGCAGAGGGAGGGAGAGTGGAAATATACTGCAGCAGTGTGACAGGAGGGGGAGTGAGAGGCAGGAACTGTGACAGAACCCCCCCCCTCAAGGGACGGCTCCCGACGTCCCAAACTGCCGCAGAGGAGCCGGGCGGGCGGAGGGGGCCTGGTGGAGGGCTAGAATTCTTCAGAGGCCTCCGTCCCAGTTTCCTCATCTGCCGAGAGAGAACTGTCCCCCTCCGAGGCTGAGCCGACGTCATCCCCTTCAGATGCAGATGCCCCAGATGCCGGAGGAGACTGAGTGTTGGTGATGGGACCCCCTCGTTCTGAGACGGTGTTGGAGGGCTGGTCGGGGTGCAGGCGATGAAACTCCTTGATGAGTCTTGGATCCAAGATCTGACGGGCCGGAACCCATGACCGTTCTTCTGGACCGTACCCCTCCCAGTCGACGAGGTACTGTAGGCCTCTCCCACGGCGACGAGAGCGCAGTAGGCGGTGCACTGTGTAAGCAGGGGCCCCGTCTATGAAGCGAGGAGGCGGAGGTGGCGGGGAGGATGGTTGCAGAGGACTCTCCAGGAACGGCTTGATCCTGGAGACATGGAAGGTGGGATGAATCCGCATGGTGCGGGGCAACTTGAGTCGAACAGCCACAGGGTTTACTACCTTCTCGATGGGGAACGGTCCAATAAACTTGGGGGCCAATTTCTTTGACTCCACCCTCAGAGGAAGGTCTCGGGTTGACAGCCACACTTTCTGGCCTACCTGGTAGGGGGGAGCCTGGGAGCGACGGCGGTTGGCGGCCGTCGCGTACCGGTCAGTGGCTCGTAGGAGAGCCGTCCGAGCCTGCGTCCAGGTCCGGCGGCAACGGCGAATGAAGCCTCCACAGAGGGGCAGACAGTCTCTTTCTCCTGTGCAGGAAACAGGGGAGGTTGGTAGCCATAGGCGCACTGAAATGGGGATAGGCCGGTGGCAGAGCTGGTGAGGGTGTTGTGGGCGTATTCCACCCACAGCAGTAGAGTGGACCAGGAGGCAGGGTGCTTGGAAGCCATGCAGCGGAGCGCCGTCTCCATCTCCTGGTTCATCCTCTCGGACTGGCCGTTGGATTGAGGATGAAACCCGGAGGACAGGCTGGTGGAAGCTCCCAGGAGGCGGCAGAATTCTCTCCAGAAAGCAGAGGTGAACTGGGGGCCTCGGTCTGAGACCACGTCAGATGGGAGGCCGTGGAGCCGGAACACGTGCTGCAGGACCAGTTCAGCCGTCTCTTTGGCCGAGGGGAGCTTGGCCAGGGGCACAAAATGAGCCATCTTGGTGAACCGGTCCACTACTGTCAGGATGGTGGTGTTAACTCCTGACAGTGGCAGCCCGGTGACGAAGTCTAAGAAGATGTGGGACCAGGGTTGGTGGGGCACAGGCAGAGGGTGCAGGTGCCCAGCGGGAGCCCGGCACGGAGCCTTGTTCTGACTGCAGACTGGGCATGCGTTCACAAAGTCTCTGATGTCATCATCCATGGAGGCCCACCAGAACCGCCGCTGCAGAACCTCCTTGGTGCGGAGTATTCCGGGATGACAGGTGAGTCGAGAAGCGTGGGCCCACTGCAGAACCTCAGACCTTAGCTGCTGGGGAACGAATAGGCGGTCTTGGGGGCAGGAGCTGGGCCCCGGCTGGTCCTCCAAAGCAGCTTTCACCCACTCCTCCACCTCCCAGGTGAGAGCAGCCACCAGACGAGAAGCAGGAAGGATGTTGTCAGGACTGGAGGGGCCCTCCTCCCCGACAATGAATTGTCGGGACAGGGCGTCAGGCTTTATGTTGCGGCAGCCTGGCCGGTAGGACAAGGTAAAACTGAATCTGGCGAAGAACAGAGCCCATCGGGCCTGACGGCAGTTCAGTCTCTTGGCTGAGTGGATGTACTCCAGATTCTTGTGGTCGGTCCAGACGAGGAAAGGGGTCTTGGTTCCCTCCAACCAGTGGCGCCACTCCTCCAGAGCCAACTTCACCGCCAATAGTTCTCGGTTCCCGATGTCATAATTCATCTCCGCTGGAGACAGACGCCTGGAGAAGAAGGCACAAGGGTGTAGTTTCTGGTCCTTGGCAGAACGCTGAGAGAGCGTTCCCCCACATCAGAGGCGTCGACTTCCACGACAAACTGTCTCTCGGGGTCAGGGATCAGGAGAATGGGGGCCGAGGTGAAACGCCCCTTCAGGAGCTGGAACGCCTCCTCTGCGGCCGAAGTCCAGCGAAAAGGGACCTTGGAGGAGGTGAGGGCGGTGAGAGGTGCTGCCACCGTGCTGTAGCCCCGGATGAACCTCCTGTAGAAGTTGGCGAATCCCAAGAAGCGCTGCAGCTGCTTGCGAGAGTCAGGGACAGGCCAGGAGGTGACGGCTGAGACCTTTGCGGGGTCCATCTCCATGTGGTCCCTGCCAATGATGTAACCCAGGAAGGAGACAGAGGAGGCATGGAACTCACACTTCTCAGCCTTGACAAACAGGGAGCTCTCTAGCAAGCGTTGCAGCACCGTCTGGACGTGGAGAATGTGTTCCTGCTTGGACCGGGAGAAGATCAGGATATCATCTAGGTAGACGAACACGAACTTGTTGAGCATGTCCCTCAGCACATCGTTGATGAGGGCTTGGAACATAGCCGGGGCATTGGTGAGCCCAAATGGCATCACCAGATATTCATAATGTCCAGTAGGGGTGTTGAAGGCCGTCTTCCACTCATCCCCCTCTCGGATCCGCACCAGATGGTAGGCGTTGCGGAGATCCAGCTTGGTGTAGATGGTGGCCCCTTGGAGCAGCTCGAAAGCTGAGGCGATGAGGGGGAGAGGATAGCGGTTCTTCACTGTGATGTCATTCAGACCTCGGTAGTCGATGCACGGCCTCAGAGACCCATCCTTCTTGTCGACGAAGAAAAACCCTGCGCCAGCAGGTGATGAGGAGGGTCGAATGATTCCGGCAGCCAGGGCATCGCTGATGTAGGTCTCCATGGCCTCCCTTTCAGGTGCGGACAGCGAGTAGAGGCGGCCCTTGGGGGGTGAAGAGCCGGGAAGGAGGTCGATGGCGCAGTCGTAGGGCCGATGTGGGGGTAGAGAGGTGGCCCTTGCCTTACTGAACACCTCCCGGAAGTCGTGGTAGTCAGAGGGCACCATGGAGAGATCAGGGATGGAACAGGGACTGGCAGACGGCGTGGGTGCCCCCGCCGGTCTGAGGCAGATCTGCTGACAGGAAGGACTCCATCCCAGGATAGACCCCGTGGACCAGTCAATATGGGGGTTGTGGCGTCGAAGCCAGGGGTAGCCGAGGATGAGGGGAAGATTGGGAGACCTCAGGATATGAAACCGGATGGTTTCATGGTGTGTGCCGGACAGGAGCATAGAGATGGGGGCAGTCTGATGGGTGACAGTTCCCAGGAGATGACCATCCAGAGCGCTGGCTGGCATGGGGCGAGGGAGAGGATCTCGACTGATGTCCAGCTGACGGGCGAGTTCCTCGTCCATCAGGTTGACGTCTGCCCCAGAGTAGATGAAAGTGGCAAGGGTGTGGGACCCCCCTACCAACAGAAGCTGGACGTGAAACAGAGAACGTGGGCTAGGGGCCGGGTTCTGGGACCGGCTCAGCAGAATGCCCCCTTCTACTGCTGAGCCCTCCCTTTTGCTGGACACCGGGAGACAAAATGGCCGGCTTGGCCACAGTAGAGGCAAAGATTTCCCCGGCGTCGTCGTTCTCGTTCCTCCGGCGTAAGGCTGGTTCGCCCCATCTGCATGGGCTCCTCCCCCCCGTGCACAGGTCCAGAAGGGGGAACAGGAGTTGCTGGAACCCTATGTGAGCGGGCAGAAGGCCGGTGATCACCTTTCTCACGGCGTTGTTCCCTCCTCCTCGCCTGTATCCGCCTGTCCAGCCTCGTAGTAAGCTCAATGAGTCCGTCCAGGGAACTGGGGAGGTCGAACGGAACCAACTCATCCTTCACGTAAGGAGCCTGCCCGTTTAGGAAGGCGTCACATTGGGCAACAGCATTCCAGTCACTGAGACGTGCCCGGGTTCTAAAGTCTATGGCGTAGTCAGAAACTGTCCGATCCCCCTGCTTCTGACTCATGAGTCCCCCTGCTGCATCAGGACCCAGGGAAACGGGTCCGAACACCTTGCGAAGCTCCTCAGAGAAGGCTTGGAATGTGGCGCAGGCGGGCGTGCCTCTCTCCCACTCCGCCGTCCCCCACAGGCGAGCTCTGCCAGTGAGGTGGTTGATGGCGAAGGCGACTCTAGCCCCCTCTGTGGCGAAAGTATGGGGTTGCAGGGCAAACAGGATTGAGCAGTTCGTCAGAAAAGGATTGCAACCCTCAGGATCCCCATCGTAGCGCTCTGGCGCCCCCACCTGGGGCTCAGACGTGGAGTTTGATGCTGGCCCATGGGTGGGAACAGGAGGGGCTGGAACTGGGACGGAAGCAGCGTGTTGCGCCATGGAAGCTGCCATCTGCTGTACCTGGGTGGCTAGCGAGGTTACCGCTCGTTCCAGGGATGACGCTGAATGATGAGCCTCCGCCGCGTTGGAGGCTAACAGAGCCTCATGGTGCTGAAGCATTCCCTCCACATGGGCGAGGCGAGATTGGGGGGAAGTGGGGTCTGCTGGGTCCATTTCTGGCCAGATTGTACTGAAACGGGTGTTGTTTGGACCCAAATGCAGTACACAGGCGCACAGGAACAGTTGGTAATGACTTTTATTATTAGCAGGAAGATGAGCAGGATGCTCTGTGTTCTGGAGAGCCGGCTGCGCGTGCTGTGAGGCCGATGAGGAGTAAGCTGAAGAGAGGTCGTAGACAGGCGGGGGGGGGTCGTAGCCAGGTGAGCAGTCAGAGAAGACAGAGGCACCGTTGGGGAGTGGGCAGGAGAGGAGACGAGGCCAGGCGGAGGAGTCAAAACCAGACGAGCAGACAGATACCAGAGACGCTGAGGCAGAGCACGAGGTCAGGGACAGAAAGCAGGTGAGTTTACCGGGAGACAGACGAGGATTGCAGGTCAGGGACAGGCAGAGTCGACACCGGGAGATCAGACAGGAAATGAACGCTGGAAAGTCTCGCATGACGCTGAAGAACAATCTGGCAAGGAGTGAAGGTGCTGGAGAGACTATATGCAGGCCTGATTGCAGTGATCTGCAGCAGGTGAGCAGAGTGGGCTGGTGCAGTAGGCGTGGCCGGCAGGTAGAGTGGAGCAGAGGGAGGGAGAGTGGAAATATACTGCAGCAGTGTGACAGGAGGGGGAGTGAGAGGCAGGAACTGTGACAGTTGCCCTTCCTCCGCTCCTTTCTGCATTTTTTCCATGTCATCCTCCACTTTTTGCATGCGGTTATTTAACGGTTTCAGCTTGTCTTCCAGCCTCTTATCAATCAGAGAATCAGAGTCTTTATTTGTCATGCTGACACACGTTTTCACCAATGACAGTACGAAATACGTCTCTGAACGTCCCAGTAAGCCCGGTCGATAAATAACATAAATAAGTTAAGCAAGAAAAAAAACAAGAAAAAAAGGGTTAAAAATCTAAGATAAATAAGAAAGAGAACAGAGAAAAGTTAAGAATGCTAGATATACATATAAAGTGTAAAGTGAGAATTGTAAATATCAAGTTCCATGTTGAACTTTTTGAAGTCACTCCTTAGCATCACAGTTCTCTGTAGCTCATCCATCCCAGAGGCCAGCCGTTCAAGGGTCAGTCAGTCATTTTCTTAACCCGCTTACGCAGGTCGCAGGGGAGCCGGTGCCTATCCCGGCAGTCTCAGGGCGTGAGGCGGGGGACACTCCGGGCATGACGCCAGTGCACTGTGGAGCCACATAGAGACAAACAAACACTCACACACACACACTCACTCCTACGGTCAATTTGGGACCAGCCAATCAACCTGAAGCGCATGCTTTTGGAGGTGGAAGCCAGAGAACCCAGAGAGAACCCACGCAGACACGGGGAGAGCATGTGAACTCCGCACAGAGCGGGACTCGAGCCCGGGTCCGCTGTGTTGTGAGGCGACAGCGCTACCCACTGCGCCACCGTGCCGCCCCCGTTCAAGGGTTTCTTTCATATTTTTATTATCATGTTTATTCCTCGACCCCCTCTTCCTTTCGGCATTTTGAAGGAATCAGTGAGAGTTAATGAGTGTTTATCTAATATGTGTTCGAGAGAGATAGCAAAGTTAGCAATAACGAGAGACAGAAGAAAAGACATCTGCTCTCATTGAAAGCCGGAAGTCTCTTTTATTTTCAAATTCTAAAATAATTCATTATTTATTTTAATTCATTATTTATTTTAAAATAATGATGAATCAAGTAAATACACTTCTAATATGAATATGATCTTATGACATTCTGATTACTGAAAAACAAAGATTACTGAAAAACTGAAAGATATGTAGTAATGAATTTATGAATTATGACTGAAAAACTTATTGGTGACACAAAGTTACCAGCACTTCACAGTGTTCTTATCCCGTATTTGGTGCATGGCAATAAGGACATTCCCCCAGAGCTCAACCCCTAGGTAGGTGTGAGGATCTCCCTGCTTCACTGACATTGAGACGAGTGGAATCTATACATCCACTCCCCTTTGTAGTCAGACTTCCCTCAAACCTGGGTGGGTAAGTTCTGGTAGGAGTCCCTGCTGCCACTGTGCGCGTTGTAGAGGGACGCCTCACTCATCTCCGTCATCTTTATCACTGGAAGGCTCTCCTTTTGCTTCTCCCATGTCGGCCCAGCCAGTCAGTTTTTCCTCGGAGATTGTGAATACATATAGTTACAGTTAACTGTTGTCTTTGTCTATATTATCTTCTGGATTTCGGCAGACCACGGCTTATCAAAATGCCACTCACCAACCAAAGTAGTCCATTCAACTCCTTGAGGCCATCCGGGACCACTCCTTATCTCCCTTCTAATTCTGCTCTGTAGATTATAACATCATTATTGGTATCACTTCTTTTTGGGGAATTGAATAACTGGAAAACTGTGCTGTATCATCCATCCCCATCATAGCGAGGAGGAGAAGAAAGAGAATTCCCCCCTTCCAGGGAATCGTTCCCCTGGCCTTTATGTTTGTCACTGAGAATGTCAATGGGTGCTTTTAAGCAATGCTTTAAATGATACCACATAAGGGAGCCTTTGACCTGCACTGCAGTGGAAGTGGCTCATACCACCTCGTACGGACCCTCCTGTCGGAATGTTCCTCTTCAGTCTGAACACCTTTATGTACACCAAGTCTCCTGGTGTCACTGAAGGTGGATTCTTCTCACGGTCAACTTTTGTGTGTAATGAGATAACACAAGAAGAGATGCTCCTGTGGATGTTAGTCATCTGTCTGACATACGATTTCATATCATTTGTCAAAATATCAAGAGAAGGTCCTTAGCTGTAAATTAGCTGTAAATTGGAAAAGGCATTGACCGGCCGGTTAAAGCTTCATGTGGTGTTATTTTCAGGTCTCTATGAGCACTTGATCTATATGTCATGAGCGCAAGTGGCAATTTAACCCCGTGCACATACAAATTTTCAAAAGTTTGTTTTTCAAAATCCCATTCACTCTTTCCACAATAACTTGACTTTGAGGATTGTGCACACATCCAAATCTCTGCTTGATTCCTAACTTCTGCAACATGCATTTCACGGTTTTATCCACAAACTCCTTTCCATTGTCTGAATTTATTCTTAATGGAATCCCGAAACTCAGAACGAGTTCACGGCACACAAAACTTTGCAATAGTTTCTGCATTATTGTGCTTGGACGGTGTCATTTCAACCCACCTGCTGAATCGATCAATCACCACCAACATACAGTATAACTCTTCCCTTGCACTGGTCTCACCATATCAACATAGTCCATGACCAAATGTATAAAAGGTCCTTCAGGTGCTGAAATATGTCCAGCAGGAGGTATTTCTCCTTTTCGAATGTTACTTTTCAAGCATGTTTCACATCGACCAATCACTTCATCAACATGTGTAGTAGTTTAGGAGCCCAAAAATTCCCTTCTCGAAGTTTTCTCATCACTTCGCCTCTAGACTCATGGCTTAGCCCATGAGCCTCATTGATCAGTAAAGGTAGGAGTCCACTAGGAGCAACAAATAGCCCCTAGTAAGAGCTGACGCTTTTTCATAACAACAAATGAGCGGCAGCCAGGTGCTTATAACAGTCTGGCAAACCTAGTTCTACTGGCATTAGTGCAACAGAATAATAAGCAATTGGTTGAGCATGTGTGCCTATACCTGCTTTCTGGCCTAACATCCCTACTGCATGTCCCTGACAACACGATACAAACAATTGGAACGGTTTCTCATAGTCTGGAAGAGTCAAAGCCGGCACCCGCTGTAGCATATTAATAGTTTCAAAAGCAATGTGTCCTTCTGATGTCCAAAGTAATTTCCAGCTCCATTTTCTTTAATCATGTTTCTCAGAGGCTGGACAATAGCAGAATATCCATCAACCCATTCTGAACTGTACCCCGTCATTCCCAGAAATGTCATCATTTCTTTAACAGTGGTTGGCTTGGGAGCTTTTAACACCGCCTCCAACTGGGAGGGAGAAACTGATCGCGTCCCTTCTTTGATCAACCTACCCAGGTACTCTACCTGATCCATGCAGTACTGTAATTTCTCTTGTGAGGCCTTTTGGCCTTTTTCAGCCAGCATAGTTAACAGGATTATGGAGTCCTTATGGCAGGTTTCCAAGTCTGATGCACACAAAATGATGTCATCCACATACTGTATAACTGTACTGGTAATTTTACCAGCCAAGTCAGCCATGTCTTCTTTCAATACTTTGTTAAAGACATGAGGGCTATGTTTGAAAAGCCTTGTGGCACACGCGTGTACGTATAGGATTGATTTCTGTACGTGAATGCAAAAAGATGCCTGCTGACAGGACTTAGAGGTACACTAAAAAATGCAGAACACAAATCAGAACACTTAGCATTGGGTGGAACATTTGACAGCAAAGTGTGATGATTTGGAACGTCAGCAGGGAAGTCCTCAATTACTTCATTCAACGCGCGTAAATCATGCACTAAACGGTACTTATTTTTATTTGCTTTTAACACTGGCAGGATTGGTGTGTTGCTGCATGGGTTCGGCTCAACCAACGGCACTCCAGCTTTCAACAAACCTTGAATAGTTCCCTCAATTCCCACTTCAGCTTCAGGCTTTAGTGGATATTGAGGTGTCCAAGGTGGTCTACACCCTGGTTTTAGCTTGAAATCAACGATTAGTCAAGTTGCACTGACTTGACTAATCCTACATCAGTGTCATGTTTTGACCACAAGTCAGCTGGCACAGTAGGCATCCTTTCCTTTCTCAGGTCTGAATGCTGAACACAGCATTCTGGTTGACATGGAAGCCTGATTACCTGTGGCTGAGCCCAGCCCGATGCAGAAATGAATATTTTAACAAAGGATTTATCTTCAGTAATCCAAATATTCTTGTTTTTTGTTTGTATGTAGCTCACACTTTTTGCTTCAAGAATCGTAGGTCCTAAATATTTAGGCTCATAACCTGGATTTACAAGTAATGTTACATGTAGAAAGCTATTTTTAATGTTAAATTCTCCACCTAAATATGTATTTTTATGTACCTCCATCACAGCTCCCTGTTTTCCTAATATTATGTAACCGGAATGAATCTCAACCCTTTCAGGTTGATCATTAACCCAAATGTTTGGTTTGGCTTTAGATCCATCTTTAAAAAATTGAAGTGTGCAATGTTTTGTGCATGTTGGTGGCTTCGCATCAGGCAAGTTCGCTTTGATAAAGTTCATCCACTCATTGGCTGGATTCAGAAAAGAGTCACAAGCCAATATACCATTTCCTCTTCTCTTTTCAAAGTCATTTGTAGTTTTTTTTGCATCAACAATTACTCCCGCTGGAGTGCACAAAATGGTGCATTTAAGTTTACACAACGCATCCCTTCCAAGAAGATTCACAGGAGTTTGATCCGATATTAGCACAGGCAGTTCTATATTTTTTCCTTGGAATTGCAAGGGGACTGATTCGGAAGTAGGTATCAGCTGCTTTGTCCCTTAGAATCCAACGATTCGAACATATTGTCCTGATATTGGGAGGTGTTGCGAGTCGGCCTGGCCCACACAGGTGTAAGCAGCACCTGAATCCACCATCATCACCACAGGCTTTCCCGCTAATTGAACCTGTGCAGCATCGGTTCTTCATCAGGGCGTGATGTAATAACCAGCTGATGACCACCCTTAGGATCCTCAAGGCCCCCCTAATACCCAGCTGGAGGTCCCTGCCAGGGGTTCACAGGTCCCCGAAAACTCTGTTGGTAATTGTTCTGTCCTTGCATGTTTTGCCAAGGTCCAGCATAACGAGGTGCTTTGCAATTGTTGCGGAAGTGTCCCATTTTTCCACAATTATAGCATTTAGGTGGTCCCATCTTAGGATTGTTCATTTGTCCTGTTGTCATTCCTCTGCCTCGCCCCATTGCAGGATCTACCCAGCCTGGAAGCTGCACATATACCATTTGGGGAGCTACAGGTACTGGAGCACTTGGTGGTGGGGCAACTGGTGCCACAATAGCTTGTATCTCCTTCTTTCCTTCTGTAAGCTGCTGCTGTGTCAGTTTTCTCATAGCTTCTTCACCAACCTGCTTTTGGTGAAGGATCTTAGCTCTTGTCTTTGTCACATTATTCACCACATAATCTGTGAACTGATTAAATGGCATTTTATATAGTCCCACAGCATCATTCAGTCTGCTCTGAGCCGCTGTTGGCAATCCATCAGCAATGATCTTGCGGAGAGCAACATTGTGGAAAACGTCTTGATCTGGTTGTGCACCAGTTTGTCTGATCCACTCCTTCCGGCTGTTGTGAACATAGGCCTGTGGGCTCTCAGTCTTTGATTGAAGAAATGATGATGCTGTCAGGTCTGATTCTGGCAGGATATCGCTGTCCACAGCACATTGTGATATCTGTTGAAGATGTCTCCATCGTGTACCTGAGTCCCCACATACTGTTCAAGTCCAGCTTCTCATATAATTTCTTCCATGTCATTTTTCCCCACTGTTTTTCCCCAAATGGCTTTAAGATCTCCCATTGCCAAGATTGTAGCAATTGTTTCTTCTTCAAAAGCAGCAATCCATTTTCCTGCTCCTTTATGGATACATGGAAGTCTTTGTATTAATCCTTCCAAGTCCATATTAGCCCAGGGAACATATTGCAGATTTGGTCCTCTGGCCAGCAGGGGATACTCTGATCCCTCCTGCACTGCTGTTGCAACAGGTGGTCCACGTGTCACAAATGTGATTTCACCATTCAGATGTCCTTGTTCCTCCACAATGTCATTACCGCTAAATGGTAAGGAAGTTCCTGGTTTTGGCGTTGACATGTGTTCTGGAATACTTGGAGGTTCAGAATTTCCCGTTTCATCGTGATGTCTGAGTATGGGTTTGCCTGTACGAAGCCCCATGAATTCTTTTGGCCTTGTCCATTGACCTGCTCCTGCTTGCTCTTTCACAGCACTGCCTGTCTATCCACTACCTTGTTTGTGTTTTCTCTCCCTGTCTCCTTCTGCTTTCCCCCTTAACTCACAGGGGTGCAGCACTTCCCTCTCTGGCTCACAATAGGAAATTCTAATAAAGACTAACGATTTAGTTCCCAGAGAGGACTGGTGACGGTCAAATGCATGCATTAAAATATATAAAACATTTTGCTGCAAGACTAAAATAAGCATTGATCTCATAAAAGGTTGACCCCCTTTTACGGGGTTAAACTATGAGAATACATGCAGACAAGAAAAAAAACAAAAAACATTCTGCACCTTAAGTTGACACACACACACACACACAGGCGTAACTACACAAACTGCAGGTTGCTACGGAGTGGATGTTAAACACAGGGGCTGGTAAAAGTTTAACTACAGAGAGCAAAGAGAAACAAAGATTGCTTCCTTCCTGCAGGGTGAGACATCTGTCACAATCACTCACACATTTACATCGCTGTTTTTTTGTTTGTCTCCGACTGACAACAAAAACAAATCAAAGGATTATACAGCATTGAAGCGGCGGGTACATGTTGATTTTGTACCACTAGATGGCGCAAAACACCCAAAAATTATTTAAATGTACAACCATTTAAAAGTATTACTACAGAAATAGAAACGTGTTTAAAAAAGGTAATTTATTCAAAAACACATTGGCAAAAAGTTGAAAATACGAGTAATTCCAAAAAACAGCATCTGCTACATTTTATCAATGTGTCTGGAAAAGTACATCAGCAAAAAATCATCCGCCGTATGACAGGAGAGACTTCCTTCACATGAACAATTAAAACAATGACTAAGAACTGTTTTAGAAAAAATGCCTGTAAATGTATTACATAAATATGCACAAAAACACACTGAAACGTACAGAAGGTGCTCTCAAGCACTGGCATCAGTTTCCTTGTTGCCAAGACTTGTCTTCTCCATGAGACAAAAAATAAAACACTAATGTGGCTCTGACACAGCCAACAGTAGTACAGACCACTTCCTGCTCACAGTCTCCTGACATTTCGTTTGCTCTGAGCACTTCCTGGAAGAATGATGTCCTTCTTGTGACGGCCCACAGACTGGCTGCCACACTCTCTGGAGCTGTGGAACGCACACAAACATGCTGTGCAGAACTGGAAACCACAGTCAGCACTGCAACACACACCTTCGCCTTTGACTGAGTGACACCTTGCAGGATGTTGGCATCGAGGACAAGGCTTGAGGCACTCATCATTGAAGAGGGTTCTGGCAATCTGGATGTAAAATGATAAAACAAGGTCTTAATGTGAACTTCTCAGAACAGCAACATGAGGACAAATTAGAAACACCATTCATCCTCCAAAGAGCAATTACTAAAATCTTTGAAATGCTGGAAATAGCCAAATTTTACATGTATTCAAATTTGGAAAATGTTTTTAAAAATGTACCTCTATAAATTTTTCTCGTTTGCTGCTGCTGCCTGAATGTCGGACACTGTCTTGTAATGGGGTCAGAGTGCCGTTTCCAGACTGGGGGGTGCAGAAGCTGGAGGTCCTGGACTGGGCCTGAACAGTCTTGAGGGCTGACCTCTTAGAGAGAGTCAGTCTGGTGTCTGCATCAGGGACATGGATAGCACCACCGAGCTACGAGTCAACACCACAAAGTTAGTAAACTCATTTCCACTGCTGCTCATTTCCACACTCATGAACAGGATGACAGAGAAACAAACAGCCAGACTTTATTCAGACTGTTGTACTAGTGATCAGAGGTAAATAGTTCAGTTTATAGTAACTTGAATCAAAAAGTTGCATGTGGTAAATGTCATACCTCTAGAGCAGCCTCCACTTCACTCAGGTGGCTTTGTCTCTTAAAACAAGCTCGCTTGTCTTGTTGAATTATTTCATTCCAGCTCTTGCACACCTGACCACATCTATCAAAAAGACTCATGCATGAGACCTATAATTCACTCCAACCTTAACTGTTCAATAAATTACAATATTTCAAGGTAAAATGTGGTTTTCAGATTTAAATGTCATGCTCAGAGGTTGGATTGATATCTTGACCAATATGTAATATTTGATGATAGATGTGATATTAGAAAAATAGTTTTATTAACCCTTTGGTGGAATTATGTTTCTTCTTTTTTCTTCTTAGAGGAAGATGTGCTTAATTTTGTATATAGTACACACATATATAGAAGCAGAAAAGGGAAACTTGTATTTTACATTGCACGAAGGACCTGCCAGCTAAGGATGAGCATGAACTCCTCACCTGTAGGTGGCCTCAGAGTCCAGGTGGCCCAATATAACTGCCAGGATGTGTCGTAGGTCCCTCTTCTTCAGCTCTGTGAGTATGTTTACCTTCCCCAGACCCATCTTCCTGCCAATCAGTCCTGCCAATGGCATTGTGGTCTTGAACATGACTGGGGTCTGAGCCAGGGCTGCTGTGGACTTCAGCTGTTCCTTCAGGCTCGGACTTTGGCCAACAAACATCTGGGCTTTCTGTTGGCACATAACATGAACCAGCTGCAAAGCTGGAGTCAGGGACAGATCGATCGGGGTCATCTTGAGAGGGGTTATATCAGGATTAGCAGAAGCTGAACTGCAGGGCGTCATGTTTTCTAGCTTGCATGTGGTGGCTCGGATAGGGGTGGCATAGTCTTGTTTTGCAGATGTCACAATATCAGAGGGCATGTTATTACCACACTTAACAGAATGCACACTCTGAGAGGTGGGATTGTCAGTAAAAACCTCATCTTCAGAATGGCTCTGGAATTTACAGAGATGTTCCTGCTTCTTGTCTAAAGGGTCTTCCTCAGACTGAGAGCCACCCTCTTTAAGTGTAGAAAGCCGGTGCTGACGCTGCAAACGTGGCCGCCGCTTTGACTCTGCCACATTTGAGCTTTCACGGTTTCCTCTGGAGCAGGAGAGGAGCAACTCCTGGAATGAGTCATCATGATCCACGGAGGAATCCTGTGATTTATCAAGGCTCAGAGAACAGAAACCACTGTCTTCATATGCAGACCTGTTTCAGGTTAGAGAGGAGTGAAAACATGAATGTTTCTCATTGATGCTTCAAGCATTCAGCTGGGTACATTTAAAAAAGGATTTATTAAGATGTTTAAAAAGTGTCAGAAGCCATACCCGATGTACTTGGGTGTATGTGTCGAAGATGGTGTGGACACATCACTTGAGCTGTCAAATAAGTTATCTGTCTCACTGCTGATCAGTGATTGAGAGTTTTCCTTTGATGAGGTACGTTGGAAGTTACTGAAGCTAGGAGTCTCAGAAACACTGTCATTGAAATCACAAACTGAAAGTGACCCTGTCATCCCAAAAAAAGAAATGTGATCACAGTTGGCTTTACCATCTGCAATAGTCGAAGTCCTCGTCTGTATGAAAAGAAGACGACGTTTCATCCTAGAGACAGGCATATCTTGCTCGAGCTTTAGAGCGCTCGGTGCCAAAGCCTCCGTGGCAGTGTCTAGAGATTCAAATGAAGCACTCAACCAGTGTTCATACGTGGCACCACTGGAGGACTCAGTCCCTGTGGTGCGTGGTGATCTGGGCTTGACAGCTGTGGTGGGTCTGCACATTAGAAGTTTGGGTCGTAAAGAAGAATCTCTTTTAGGGGTTTCACACCAGCTCACTGCTAATGGATGATGTGTTCCCCTGTTGTTCTTGTCCAAAACCCCTATTGATTCTGTGCTTCTTTGCTTAGGGGTGATGGGAAGCTTAAGATTCTCTTTAGGTGTTTCAATGGACTCTACTGGACATAAAGACCTACAGGAGTCGGCTCCACTGGTGTTCTGTGGGCTGCGGGACAGACTTGAGTATCCACTGTCAGAGAAGTCATAGCAGTGCTGGCCTTTGTGGCTCTTGAGGTAGATGTGTGATTCAGGAGTGCACTGCATTTTGTCCTCCGCTGTGTACTTTCTGTCCCAAACACAGAATTCTCCAACCAAGAATGATTTTACAAAAGGACCTGCAGATAACAAAAATGTTAAGTGAAATTGCTCATCAATAATTCAGCAAGTTTACCAGTGCCAGCCTGGTGCTTAATTTATTCCTGAATTTATTCCAAGTAATAAATCATATCTGTCAAATGACAAATTATGGCTCCAGTGGAAATAACCAGACGATAGAATATAAGAATGTAATGGTGATTTATTAGATCTATCTAATAAAGGGGGCAATGGTTTGATTGTCAGAGGTTGTTGAGGTATTCACATTTATCAGGTACTTTTAAATAGTATTATTTTCGAATGACTATTACTTATGGGTGAAGTGAAGAGAATGACGGGGTAACATGTAAACGTTGTCAGCAAATCGTATGACGTACGCATGCGTGAACCTAGATCATGTTGATAATCTGACCAATTAGTGGCAATAGTTAGGAGTCATTTTGTGATTAGGCATAAACCACACGATTAAAAAAATGTCTTTCCGTCGGCTGTCAGCGAACATCGTTCAGGAACACGTTGACAAGTTGTTGCCAAATACCCTCAGTTGTTTCCCCTTTGTTGCCATGAGACCGTGTTAAATCCCCCGTCCCGCCTCTGATGCCGCTACAAAGTACACGATAGCCGCCAAACTGCCCCCAGCTGTTCATCAAGGGATGAGCCACTAGACATTTTATCAGATAATAAATGAATGAATGAACAGCAGACATCAACATAAACCGGCTGTTCAACCTGGTCTTGGACAAAAACACGCACTAAAAACCAACCACCGTTATGTGACTAAAATTGTGTTATTCGGTTAAAATGACACGACAGCAGACAGTAAGGTGGAGTGTACTATTGGTAGCTATAGCCGATACGAGCCTAACGTTAATTCACAATTAAAAATACCGTAAAACTCCCTCTGGTTCTAAAGACACGAACGTCACTAATCATCGTTGCACTGGTAAAGAACAAATGTTATATCATCTACTCTGCACATTTATTATACAGTCTGGAATCGCGCTCTAACTATATAAGAACCCGTTGCTCCTTTTTGGAGTAGTAATTCAATTCAGTGTTCATTAAAATTGGTCAAACTTACTTTTCCTTGAGGATTAAAAATGAAGGACTGGGTGGAAATGGTTGTTCTCCATAATGTGAGTCATACTTTCCCGTATGACAAGCAGTCTACAGCCCAGCTCGAAAGTGCTCACCTGTGAAATAATTAACTTTCCTGTGTCATTAATTACAAAAAAATAATAAAACATCGAACTTGTCACTTAACACTGTTCTATAATGCCCCGTTTCGCACGAACCGAGCTAACCTTCATGTGAATGACGTGCGGTTTGCTCCCTCAGGCTAACCTCTGGGTTTCCGTCGCATCCCCGTCGTTGCTTGTTGCCTCCATTCTCACAGACGAGCTCTCCGGCCACGTTTCAAATTTGGAGCCCGCTGCCGGCCGTGTTACGTGTGTCCGGTTTGGTGCGCGGTCTTCTTCCGCATTGGGTTGTCATAGTAACAGAGCCTGCGTTACAGATTGCGTCGAACAACAGCAGGTAAATCCATTTACATTTAATTTAGCAGCTTCACTGTTAAATGCTAAGCAAAATTCTGGTGTGATTTAAAGTCAGTTCCTCTAAGGCGACCATATAACATTTATATTTTACCGCATTCTGTGCTAATGCTATCATTTACTTTATGTTAGCTTTAACTTCTAGCTGGTAGCTAGCTTTCATTTTCTACTGCCATCAATGGACCAACAATGTTTGACTTAACTGAGTAAACTGAAATTCTTTGCAGACATGAGTATAGATGCCTTGTCCTCCCCTCAAATCAAGACTGCCGTTGATTATTGTGGCAGTGTCCCTGTGGAACACCTGGATTATGGGTACATTGAAAAATGTAAAGATGTAAAGTACTTGGAAAAAATCTTGAGACAACTCAGGTGACTATTTAATTACCATAACTAAGTATTCCTACAGTGTTAGCGAGGTTTTGTGAGTTCTGATTAATTGTCTCACGAGAAAATCCATGTGCGGTTCTTGCAATAATTAATTCCACAAGTTACATAAAGAAAGTGAAGAACAACAGAATTATAAAAGCATGACAGATATATTTGTTTGTATTATGGATTTTGAAACAGTAATGTTTCATTTATGTTAAGGTCTGGAAAGGAGGGTATGTTTCCTCATCTGATCAGGTTTTGTGAGAGTCATTTGGAGACACTGGAGCCGAGGAGCCCCGCTCTCAGGAAGGAGACCCCTGTGGTCACAGCTGCCAGCCTCTCCACAGATGAATGGGGCCAAGTGAATGATGAGCTGAAGGTGCTGAATCCTATTCATTGTAGTGCTGTTATTACCTTAAACCCTCTTCCCCTGCTGTAATGTATGAAGCCTTCTTTGGGAATAAGAGACAAACATTTTGACATTAAATCTTTTCTTCTTGACAGACATGGCAAAACGAAATAAGAAACATAGACACTTCACTTAAACAGTGGTCTTTATTTGGTGACTTTGTGAAAGAAAATGTGCCACGTGTAAGACTTTCCAATTCCACAATTCCATTAACCAAGGTAAAGATTCTACAACATTTACTTTACATAAGTATTTATGTGAAATAAAAATAATTAAAAAAATTTTTGAAACCACAGAATACAGTTACAAAAGAAAAGGGGAATCCTTCAAAACGCCCTCTACCACGAGATTTCCAAGAATGGGACAAGTAAGCCATTTTGTCTCCACATTTGTTTATTATTATGTAGACACCAGTTACAGGTACTGCACATGAATGGTTCTACAGTCGTTACCTTGGCCCTATCTAAGGTTCTCTCATTATGATGGTCCAAATTTAACGAATTGATGAGAAGGTACTCCGTTGCGCAGATGCATTTTCCTCTCTTTCCAGGTTTGATGTGGAAAAAGAATGTGCAGAAATCGATGAAACTGTGGCCAAAAATGACCCACCTGCCTATATTGACATAGAAGTCCCAAAAGTTAAGACTAAAGAGGATGCTTCATGTAATACATCATATGTTATTCTCCCATATTTATTTAATGCTCATTGTAAATTTTTGCGCACACTCTATTCATATGGGTCTGCACCTGAAATGTCTGTGGCTCTCAAATTGATGCAGTGCTGACACAACAAGAGAAGCAGATTCTGGCATATCACGAAAAGGATAAAGGCAATGAAGCTTTCAGAGCAAAGGATTATGAGGAGGCAGTTGTGTATTACTCCAGGTGAGGTTTTAGATACAAGAACTTTATTATAGAAAGCATTTTACTTATGCAAATAAGTTTACTGTCTGTGGCCTGCTATCAAATTAGACCACTGTCTTTTATGAGGTCTGATGCCTTTCCATTTTTTACTCTACTGCCATTAATGTCACATAAATAAAGTTAGTTTTATTTGTTGCTCTATTACAGGAGCCTTTCCGTTTTACCGACGGTGGCTGCATACGGCAACAGAGCACAGGCAGAGATTAAGCTGCAGCACTGGAACAATGCCCTGACAGACTGTCAGAGCGCATTGAAGCTGGAACCATGCAATGTGAAGGGTGCTTTCCTTTAGTGTACTCTACGACTTTAAGTTTGTTGTGTTTTATGTTTCCCTACCTACTTCCTCTTGGTTTCTGAATATTTTTACATTTGCCTCTTTACTGCACCATCATTAACTGTAGTCTTAATGTCTGTGATTTGTTTTGTGTTGTCAGCGCTACTCCGTCGTGCCACTGTTTTATTTCATAAAGGAAACTTCCAAATGGCAGCTGAAGACCTGAGGATGGTACTGAAGAAAGAGCCCCAGAATCCTACTGCCACTGTGAGTGTTACACATGTCAAACGGTTTTTGTCCACAGGGTGCCGCTGGATTGGTGTAGGGGCAGACATTTAAAAGCAGACACACAGTAGCTGCTGCAACATGTTAATACGATCATGTATTTTTGTCATCACTGGAAAAGGGACGGTAATGTAGCAGGGATCTGTTGCTCTGTGTTAAAGGATAAGTCCAGATCCTATTACTATTACCATCACTATTACTATAACTAGTTGTCCACCTGAAGACATTGTTTATATGTTATCATCATGTATTTGGGATTTTCATGTACTGTAGAAAAATCAAGCGGAGTATCTCTGTACATTACCACTGAAGCCCTTCATTGTAATGCTGTGGTATATGGACAAGTGTGGTATATGAACGAGTGTGGTATGTGAACAAGTGTGGTGTATGAACGAGTGTGGTGTATATGAACAAGTGTGGTGTATGCATTGTTCTCATTACTGTGTGTCCTTACATTGACGCACATTTTTTGACAGGGACGCACAATCATCAGACGTGCGTGAGTATTTAAATACTTACAATAAACAAAATCGATGCTACTTTTTTCCGCGATATAATATTGGAAAAAATGCACCTCCATTCAACAAAAATATTCACAATTTTTCCACTGAAATTTCGCACCTGGAAATCGCATTATGTTTTGATCTTGTGCGAGTTTTATCGTCACGAGACTCACCTGCATGATACTGCTTTATTAAAATTGACCAAACGGCAACACGACGTCTGCTGTTTTTACGCGCTGCAGTGAGAGCGAGGAGTTAGCTGTTGCTTACAGTATGCTTGCTCAAGAGGGTCATGTTGGGTTTCTCTGTCTGCTAAAGCGCTTGGAAACGTCGGCTAATGTGATTAAGCACTATACATAGGTTGATTTATTGACTGATTGATTATTACCATGCCTTTGAAAAAATGCAAAAGTTAGAGGAAAAGCAAGTGACAATGAGTGCTTTCTTGAATAACAAACAATCGAAATATAATGGAAAAAAAGAGACAGATATTACACATATTACTAAAATTTGTGTGGAGAATCCTGTCAGCTTGGTGCAGTGTCCACAGGAGAATACTGTACAGTACAGTGGTACCTCTACTTACGAATGTCTGTACTTATGAAATTTTCTACTCAAGAAATTTCTCAGCAGGAAAATATTGCCTCTAGTTACGAAAGAAATTTCGATTTACGTAAGGTGAAAATACAGTATCGGCTGATACTCGCAGCTCCCACAGTTTCCTGAACGCACCATTCTCATAGCTGCTCTGCCATTGACTATTACCTAGTATCTTCCTGCCATCCCATTGGCTAAGAGGGACCTCTGTGGAGCTAGATCGGCGTTTATGCAGGGTCCTCGTCATTCGGCCCTCGACCCATGAGGTGTTTTGATAGTTTTGCACTAATGTACTCTATTAACTTTTTGAGTATTCACTATGGACCCCAAGAAAGTGACGGAGAAAAGAGGAAAAGAAAAGACGAAGAAAAGAGTTTTTTTGTACAAACAAAGCAAGAGATCATAGAAAAGCATGAAAAAGGGATGTGTTTGGTTGATCTCGCCTAAGAATATGGCCATAATGCATGTAACAATCGACACTTTATTAAAACAAAAGTTCAAGGAGTTTAAGGCATCACGTGGGTGGTTGGATAAGTTCAAAAGGAAGACTGGAATTCACTCTGTTGTTCAGCATCGTGAGGCAAGAGCGCATGAACCAAAGAGGACAAAAAACAATGAGGACAGCAGTTAATAGGTAAATGACAATCATTTTTATTCTTTACTGTATTCTTTGTTTTTTTTACGTTATGCACAACTCTCATTTATTGCTTAATAATCAAATTGTAACATGTATTTGTTACATGTTTTGATGCATTTTTATACTTTATAGAACTTTTATGTTGGAGTTTTGGGGGTTTGGAATGGATTAGGGCATTTGCATGGAAAACGCGTCTCTACTTACGAAATTTTCTACTTATATAATTTCTTCCGGAACCAATTAATTTCGTAAGTAGAGGTACCACTGTATATGCATTAAAGGCAAAGAAAACTATTGAGTGAAAAGCAAAAGTGGAACAAAAAACTGTATTACATATGCATTTATTTTTAAAACTGTTTTTTTATGAATGACTACAAGGCTTTAACATTTTGATAAAATAACCATAAATTTACTCTTTTTTTCTTTTCACTTAAACAGTTATGACGTTGTTATTTATAAAATAATTAAAATTAACAGTTTATTTAGTTTTTATATTGTGCTATTGACAAAACTCAATCCTTGCATACAGCTTCTACCTTATATTCTGTTATTACTTTTGGGCAGGGCTTTGAACCGGTTCATGGAACGAAAACGAAAACCGGAAACTTTTGGCATTTTGGCAGGAACGAAAACGAAACCGATAACTTTATATTTTTAAATGTTCCAGAACAGAATCGGAACACAAAATAATTGTAAACCGGTTAATACCGGGGATTTTTTTTCGTTCGTGAAAAAATATTTGACCTCATATTTCACTTCCTGTCATTCACTGGAGCGGGATGACAGCGGAGAGAAGTAGCGGCTATCAGCAGCAGAAAAGGGAGGTCTCCCAGTCACAATTTAATCATAACAGGTGCGGTATGTCAATCTTAAAAATGTATGATTTAGACATTAACTCATTGGATGCAGTCATTTTCAGTGCAGTGTGTTCCCGTACTGCCAGCGCTTTGTAGCAATTTTGAGCTATGGGAGAAGCACAATGAAGATCTGTTGTTCAGCAATAAATGACATGGTGGAAGCTATTCTTGTCTTATTTCATGTAGTGTCTAAGTAGGAGGCATAAGCCTTAACTACAGTGATATAACTTGCATAAAGCAGTGGTGTAGGTACTGTTTACTGTAGGGTAGGGATATATCTATATAGTATATAAACTAATGGCTTTAGTTGCCAATTTAAAAGTCCTTTAGTTGCCATATTTTGCGCACCATTCGGCTCATTGTACAAAGAGGCGCAGTCTAAATAACGGAGTTTATTTCTGCACTTTACACACGGCGCACATTATTGTTCGGTGCATGCTTGCTGACGGAAGCAAAAACTGGTTGAACTGTGTTGTACTACGTATTTAAATGTAAAAAAATATACCGACATTTTTTAAATGTTTTTATTTTTTGATAAATCTGTGCTAAATACTTCGAAGTCCTCATCTTCGGTGTGCATTGAATAGCTCGGCAATTTCACTACCACTGACCGTCACGTTTCCGGGTGTCTGTCCGGTAATGATGCCGGCTTTTGCGAAACATTGGACAAAAGTCGAAGCAGACACGTTAGTCCAGGCATCCGCAATCCACCACATATTGTGGAGGTGTAACTCGCTCGGCTCTGCCTCCAGTCCTGGTAAACGTGTGTTCACGTCTCTCATCCATCGCTCCACGACGCACGCAGCTTAACTTTAAAGGCTGTTTACACCAATGTCCAGCCGTTGGAGCACATTCGTTAATCCTCCCAGGATGATGGCAAGCTCCGAATTTAGCCGCTTGACGTGGTTCTGTACAGAAGCGATGGTATGGTCGTGCATGGAGTCACAGATCAAGAGAGATGGCGAAGCCACCCGGTCTCTTCACGTGAACCGGTACAACCGGAACTGATAGCCTGGAGTGGCCGGGGAAAGGGAAGTTTGGGCTCCCTGTTGAAGCTGCTGCCCCCGCGACCCGACTACGGATAAGCGGTGGAAGATGGATGGATGGATGGTACCTACCGGAGGTGTGCCGGATGTAGCCTCGCGTCATGCTCTCTAATTGGTCTATCGCTGCCGGCGTACGTAGTGACGTAATACGTCCTATGTCGGTGGACAATGGCCGATCTGGCGGAGCGCTGACTAAAATCACACAAAAACATTTTTACAGATTTTGGAACTCAGTGTACACATAAGACGCTTGATGTTAAAAGGCGCAGCGTTGAGTTTTGAGAAATTTAAAGGCTTTTAAGCGCATCTTATGGTGCGCAAAATACGGCACCTACATATTTATATTTACAAGGAACGTTATTAACCGGTTCAGGAACTTTATTTTTTTGTTCTAACCTGTTCAGGAACGCCAATTTATGGGTGGAACGCAAAACCAGAAACGTTATAATTCCGTTTCTGTTCGGAACGAACCGATTGGCAAAAAAATTCTGGTTCAAAGCCCTGCTTTTGGGATGCATAAACATCATGTTGGGATGCACAAATTTTTTTTGAAGCTCATCCCATGGATGTACTACTTTCTTGAGGTAAAATGAACTCTGTGTATGAATGAGTGTGAATATGAACGAGTGTGAATATGAACGAGCGTGGGATCAGTAGGTTTGTCTTATCTGTAGACTGACTAAGCAGGGCTGGATTGACTTCCTCTTAATGAAAGAATTCTAATGTTTGAATTATTTGTCATTCAGCAACTTTTGTCTGAAACTGAGAAGAATCTGAGAGAGAGTCACCTAGAGGAGAAAAGCAAACGAAAAGTAATTCTCATCCAAGAAGAAGACGAGGAAGATGACAAAAAAAAAGCAGAACAAACTGGTGAGATAGTCAAATTGCCTCCACAATCAATAAACTGTATATCTAAGATTTACAGACCTTTACATGTGTAAACATGCCTGTGATCATCTATTTAATATGATCAGCACATTGAACAGAAAACTGTAGTGGATTCACACCAATATGTAGAAAATTGTGGCTAAATATACAAAATATTTTTGAGGAGTGATGTTCCTTCCGCATCTGTCTGTGCTGGAGAGAAGACCCCCTCTGTTCCTCGGGGTAGGGACCCCCTCTGTTCCTCGGGGTAGGGGGACTGAGTGGGGGCTGCTGCCCAGCCCCCACTCAGCTGTAATTCACCGCTGAGACTGGCTACTTCCTGGAACTCCCTCTCTGGAGCGCTCATGCGTGCCATCCCCTCCCCCACTGTGATGTAACACTGACTCCTTCCTGTGGGTGTGTCTCCGTTTCTGTCTGTCTCTCCCTTTGCCTCTCCTTCCCTCCCTCTCCCTTCCAGCTTGTCCAGTTGAACCTATCCAGCTTGTGGGAGGGGAGGACAGCGAAGCTGCTCCGATTGAAAGGGGAGACATGGGTAACTCTCAAAAGAAGTCCCACAGCAGAGGAGATGGGGGACCACACAGCAAGTTCAACAACTCCCACAATGGCCATGGGAAGGGCAAAGGAGGCAGCTCTGACAAGTACAAAGTCACACAGGAGTCAAAGGAGAAGTTAACCAATGGAACGGGCAAGAGGGGCTCCACAGCTTCACCCCAGGATGAGAGAAACAACACTAAGGGGACTTCAGAAGGAGGAGGAAACACGGAGTCAACTGTCAACCTGAATGCACCGTGTGGAGCCCTGCCCCCACATCTGTCCCGATTAAAGAACGAGGGAAACCTGCTGTTTAAGAAAGGACAGTTTGCCGATGCACTAGAGAAATACTCGCTAGCCATCCAAGGATACACAGATTCAGGTAGGATGGAGAAGTCCTCACAGGTGATTCTGTTGAAGCTGTTACAGTATAGCGTACAAGCTTTCATGCATGAATACAGGCAGCTTTTATACTGACACCAGCTTGTTACAAACATGCTGTGAAGCAAACAGCCGATAGTTTAACAGACACATATTTGAATTTTGTTATAGCATTTGTGTGTTTATGGTGTTCACAGTGTTACCTACTCAATGGTCATAACATTGCTATTATTCTGCAAGTGCCTCCTTGTATTTTTATTTTATCATTGTTCATGATGTGAAAATAAAAAAAAAAAACCCTCAAGATATGTGATACAAATCAAGAGTAGTGATCACTCCCTGAGGCATTAGTCCACCTACACGATAGAAACACTAATAAGTGTCCAGGAATGGAAGTGCTGGCCTGTTTGCTGTGACTTTGCCCCCACAGCGATGTGTCACACTGTGGTGTGTATAAACTGTGTTTCTGTTTTAGCCTCAGCCTGATGCTAAGCCACTAAGCTCAGGCCTGTCCAGATCACATGACCACTAACCACTCAGTGTGAAAGTGAATCTGCAGGGCTACAGCTATAATTCTCTTGGGTGGGGGGAGAACCTGCTGCATGTCAGGCCCTATCATCTGACGATGTAGTGCAGCTGAGTGCCGAGATGGAGCAAGAAAATATTCTAAAGACCCTTAAACAAATCACTGACAATGATTACTGAGACTAAGAGCCTTTAGATGAGTGTCAACGTCGTGTTGGGTTAGTAGATCGAGTCCCTACAATACATCTTGTGCTTTAGCACGCATACTTGCTGCATAGTTGAGATTCTAAGCTCAGTTCAAAACAGTCTTCCTACACTGATTGCAACAAAGAAACTTTCCCGCTGAGTCACTACAGGAACCTATAATTGCAGCAATCACACTAAACACCAAAGGTAGAGTGGGTAGAGTGTGAAGACATACTGTCAGACACTTAAGTAGTGAAATCCCTGTCTTTATGAAGTAGTGTTCCCATATTCTGTATTACATTAGTCTGGTTTAGCAGTAATCTCTGAACATTATCAGACACTCGTAGCACATTCACACTTGCTCTAGTCAAAGCCACACCTAAGTAAACCATCACAGTTTATTCACTGCATTTGTACTTGAAGACATACTCTGTTTAACATCTCTGTAGAGATCAGGAAAAACTCTATAAATGAAAACTTGTCCATGTGTGTCTTCATGCAGGGATTGACAGTGTGGAGGATCTGTGTATTTTGTATTCTAACAGAGCAGCTTGCTACCTGAAAGATGGCAACAGCCAAGACTGCATACAGGACTGTACAAGGTGAGACAGATTCTGCAGCCCGTCAGCTTCACTTTGGTCTGGAATTAGTTACTTTATTGTTGGGGTGTTGTATTGGTTCACATTTCAGCAGCACTGCCTGCATTTCAGATTGATAAGAGTTTTTGCAGCCTCTGTTTTCAGAATTCTGTAAACTACATGGCCGTTACTTGCTATTGAGAATCCTTCTTACTGCAGCAACACAGAACACTAGAATGTGTGGCTGACATTATACTGTAGCACTAACAGAGCACTAACAAACCAACAGGTGATCAGGACTTCTCACAGTTTGATCGGAGTTTTTGAGCCTGGACCAGTGTTGTCTGCCATTTTATTAAACCTGCCCCATATTAGATAAATGTTTGACCGGCCCATCACAAACCGGGACAAGGCAAATCTGTCCGATTGGCAGGTATTCTGAATGCTTTTTGCCACATGAGCTTGATAGATTTGTCTTTGCCTAGGTCAGTTTTTTTTAGAAGCTTTTCATTTGGCAGTCCTCAGTAGCAGATGACCATTATTTTTTATAAGGGGATTTTCTCTGGGGTGTATTGTAAGGGCTTTTCATTAATCTGTATGGAACAGAAATATAAGCAGCTACATGAAGGGAACTATGACCATAAAACCTTTTAATCCTTGATATGATTGCTTAGATTCAGCTTTGAAGGCAAGAAGAAAATTAAGTTGTATGAGAGTAAATTCACACACACAGATCAGAACACATAATATGTGCAATACTGTGTATGTACAATAATCATCATTGCAAGACAGTGTCTATTTTGTATCAAAGAGCACTACCACACATATATATACTGTAGATTCCCAGTCTGCAGACACAGAACTCTGAGAGTAGCATCTATGTTGAAGCCAGCAGACTTGATCCTTTGCTCTTTTTTCTTCTTGTCTATTTATACCATCCAGAGCCCTGGAGCTGCAGCCATTCTCCCTCAAGCCCCTCCTGCGTCGGGCCATGGCTTATGAGTCCCTGGAGCGCTATCGTAAGGCCTACGTGGATTACAAAACAGTCCTGCAGATAGACATCAGCGTGCAGGCAGCACACGACAGTGTCAACAGGTATTAGCCTTCTCACCTCAGATCCACAGGGCAGGGATCACCAAGCACCTCTTCAATATTATTTGAATCCAAAACTGCATTACTACATGACCTGAGGCCTAAACTGAAACAAGTCAAATGAATAAACACACAAAGATTATTTGATGGCCTACAGATGTAGTTAGTTGTCAAATGCAATTCCAGCTCCAGGCTAATTATAGCTTTCTGTGTCTATGTCCTCTCTGTTATGTAATAGGAAAACTTACCTCTCTGCTTTACGTTCAGGTCAACGACAAAAATAAACACTTTGATGCATGCATACACGGAAATAAACCATGAGATTCTTTTTTCAAAAACACATTAAACAGTACAAAGATGCTAACTACAATCACCTACTTATTGTAAACTTTTTTAATTCCTGGTCTGGTTCATGTGTTGCATCCTCGTATTGACTGCTCTGCATCTGTCTCCAGGATCACCCGGCTGCTGATTGAGCAGGACGGCCCCGAGTGGAGAGAGAAGCTTCCCAACATTCCCATGGTGCCTCTATCAGCTCAGCAGCACCGCAGAGAGGAGCCCCCCAGCACAGAGGTTCTCCAGGCGCGAGCAGAGAAAGCAGCCAGGGATGCAGGTCTGAGTTAAGAAGAGCCAGTGAGACAGCCCTTTATCATTTTAAAAACATGCATGTCTGCAGTAATGTAACTGACCAGTTTCCTGCTTTATGTGGCTGTTAAACATCTTTAGGTCACGTGTATGATCAGACCACACTTAAATATTACACTGCACGAAGTTAACCTCACACTCATGAACCCACTGTGGGAAATTTTCTGTTGCTATTATTCTTGTTCAGGTTTTTTAAAGAGATCTTTAATGTTGCTGGGACAAACCTGAATGAATAAAGTTAGCATACACGACACTCAATGGGGTACTTTTGACATGAGGCTAAAATACTCTATTTTTGGAGTAACGTGTCACGGTTCGGTGTTGACACCCTGCCAAAGAGGGTGTCCACATTCCCAGTGAACGGGGAGCCGAGTAATGAGTAACAGTTTTTGGCAAAATTGTCACAAACAGTTCGAAGCCCCATGGGGTGCCATTCGGATATCACTAGCGAGCCAGGCTTAAAAAGCCTCAGGCTAATCGGCCTGATCGAGTCCAGGTGTTGAGATGAGGCTCTGCTCATGTGTTCGGCCTCTCCTTCTGCTACACCCCAGCACAGCAGAGCACCAACACCGAACCATGACATAACATTCTAAATGTAGAACATCTGCTAAATTAATGAGGTACTTTTTTCAGTGTAGTACTAAACAGGAAATAATGGACTTGTTCTGTGGCTGCTGCAGTGAGTGGTTAAAGGCATTGTGTACATGTCGCCTGTTCATGCAGTATCTCTATTCCCTGACCTCTGCTTCAGCTGTTGCTTTTAGAGTCTAATGATAGAAGAAACCTTCTGGCACAAAGTTTCCTCTCCCAGGAGACACTCGGCAGCTGATTGTCCACATCATGATTGATTGCTAACGTCGGTCTCACACCTGACAGCCTGTCAGCACAGCATTGATTTCTAGGTTTTAAACCTAAAGCCACATAGCATACAGGACCAGTATGTTTCCATGTGTTTGGTTTTCTCACGCATTACATGAAAGTCGACTGAAAAGTAATGCAAGTCCCATATTATGCTTTTTTAATTCGTGTCATTCAGCTGCCAGATGTCCAACTACACTGTATTTGAAATGTCTTGCCCCAAAGTGATCTCTAGTCCTCAGTATCTTTAAATATTGACAAATACTCTTCCGCTCTCAGAAGGTCTGTTTTAATGGGGCGTTGCTCTCAGGTCCCTATCTCCGCGACCCCCCCCCCACCTCTGGGCTGCCCAATCAACACTGCCGTCCCCCACATGTTCACGTGCGTTTGTTAACTTGCGCCACTCGAACGCTCCTGCAGTAAAGATTGATCGATCATCATAGTCTGGAACTTTCTAACTTTCAATAACTTCGCTGCTACGTATTTCGCTCTAATTCTTCTTGTGTTTTCCACTCTTGTTTTTCGTGATATAACGGTTGATTTTTCGATACAAAGCGTGGACCTGCTTCCTCAGTCTTTGTTGAACAAAGACTCGTGGCTTATTGTATAAACATGATCAGATGGGTCGGTGAGATAATCACATATCGCTTTAAAGCGGTGATTGTGATAGTTAAAGCTGTGTTTTCCGAAAATCGTCATGGACAATGATAGATCGTGGATAACACTGGAGCTAAGCTAACACAAACTAATGAAACATGGGATTTTACCGGTAAGACCAAGTTTTTCTCTTGTATTCTCGGCGCGTGTGTGTGTCTCTGATCACTTAGAAGGGCTAAGCCTGCTTTTCTTCACCAAAATACAATTGTTCCGAATTAGTAATTAATGTGCAACTGGTTATGTGTTCGCTGTGGTGCTGGGTATAGCCTCGGGCAGACACACACTCTCACACACCTGACTGCTAGTTAGCAAAATGCTAGCTGATTAAAACAGCTTGTGAGGAACTTTCAATGTGTAGCTCTGAGCCAGGTCATTACTACACACCGCTACCTAGCCTGATCACGAACCGCACACACACACACACACACACACACACACACACACACACACACACACACACACACACACACACACACACACACAGACTGAAGTGGACCTAGCCAAATGCTAACTGAGTTCAACAGCTTGTCAGTGTGTAGCTCTGACCTAGGACATTACCACAAAATGCTACTGTACCCTGAACGAACTCCCCCCGCGGGGACTTGGGCATGTCAACCAATCAATATTGTCAATCACTTTGTCCAATCACAGAGCGGATTTTTGACATCGCAAATACCACTCTAGCAAAATCCGATCGTTTTGAATTCCTAAAACTCCAAATATCTATTGATGCAGGAAGCGTTGTTTACCAGACTCTAGGCGTTGGTTGGGTTAGGGAGGACCACTATGTATATGTAGAGACCTGAAAAAGTGTGATTTTCATAATAGGACCCCTACATCAACAAAAAGCATAGATAATAAGCAGTAATTACCACTTTATTTTGTCTTCCAGAAAGGAAAGGAGAAATTCGTTTTGCAGGTTTGAAGCAAGAAGGGAATGACTTTGTGAAGAAGAGCAAGTACCAGGATGCACTGGGAAAATACACTGAATGCCTTAAGCTAAAGCCAGAGGAGTGTGCTATCTATACCAACAGGTGAGAGGCCCTGTCGCACTTTTAAAATTCTTTTTCAGTTATGCATAAAGATAACTGGCTGGAGATGACAAAAATGAAAATCATAAGTTGTGTGTGTGTGTGTGTCTGTGTGTTACCAGAGCTCTGTGTTATTTGAAGCTGGAGAAGTTCATTGAGGCCAAACAGGACTGTGATGCAGCGCTGAAGCTGGATCCGGTCAATAAGAAGGCCTTCTACAGACGGGCGTTGGCCAATAAAGGCCTCAAGGTGAACAACATGGCCCTCAGTCCCAAAGCAGGGCTGGAGCAAACACTGCTAGTTCCTGTCACATTGTGTTTGACAGGTTCTATCATTTATTTTCCCACACCCTGTCTACAACCTCTGTGCTGCTGTCTGTCATGGACAGACCACTCTTGTAAAGCTGATTTCTTTCTCAATAAGACTTTCCTGGATAAAATAATAAAAATACACATAATTTAAAGTGTAAACTTTTATCTGAAAGTGTATTATGTCCATGTCTCCACCAGAACTATCTGGCATGCAGCTCTGACCTGCAGGAGGTCCTACAGCTGGATCCCAATGTGCAGGAGGCAGAAAAGGAGCTAGAGGAGGTCACCTTACTGCTCAGACAGAGTCTGGCCAATGCTACGCCTTCCAAACACAGGAAGTCTATCCCTATCACAGAGGTATAAAACAGTTTTTTTTCCCATCTCTGTGTCAAAATGTTGGATTAATGTGTATGTGAATCTGTTTGGGAGGTCCATGATACAATGATGGTGGGACCCTGAATGTGTCGGATTCAAGCTGCGCACAAGGCATCCTTCAGTAATTCTGGCTGCATCAACTGCAGATGCACGTTTAAAGAGTTTTATGTGCAGTACAAACAATATTAACACTGCACGAGAAAGTGAGGGTTATTAAAAAGCTGGACCCAACCCAATATCAGCATTTTTCAAACATGCACTAAGTCCCTGAAATGTTGTCGCCTCACAAAAGTACACGGATTAATCTCACTCACACTCTAGTGTTTTATTAGTTATTTATGTTTACGAGTGGAGGTGCAGAAGGAGGAATTGAGGAGAAAAAATGTATATTGTGTCCTACAGGTATGTTTTCATTTTTGACTATTACAAGTAATTTTGGTTCTTTCCTTCAACCATGTAGTTATTTTGTTCACAGGTGTCACTGTTTGACCTGTTGAAACTACTTATTACCTTTTTGATATTTATTATCTTGTAAATATCAAATGTTTTCCAAATAATTTGTGTTAACTCCCTTGGATAAATTTGTGCAATGGGGTAAATACAAGTTCTGCTACATTTTCAATATATTTCTATGTACAGTATTTGTGGATTAGTGTTAGCGTCAAGACAATGATGTGCTGCATTGCTGAGGGGAGCAGAGGAGCAGAAGGAGGAATCGAGGGGACTAAGTTTATATTGTCTCCGACATGACAAAAAATAAATGACAGAAACAGATTCATGAGTCATTTTCTTTCCTGCTCATTCACATCTGTTACATGTAGAGCCACTTTTATCAGCTCTGTTCATCCTGCACAGGATGACGATGATGAGGAGACAACCACCATTCCTAACTCGGACAGCAGCTGCAAAGAAGACGACATCAGCATCAACCTTCATCCGACCAACTCTTGTGAGTTTGGCCAGGCTCTGAATGCAGCCCGCTGCCACAGAAACACAATGGCTTGTGCCGAACTGCTTGCCAACACATCCTCAGAGATGCTTCCTAAATTTATGAGTACCCAGCTGGATGGAGACACCATCAGCTTCATCATGCAGGCGCTGGACACCCATCTGTTAGAGAAAGACCCCAACCTTGTCTACCAACACCTCAACCAGCTGCACACAGCCAACAGGTTTTCGGTAAGGTGCAGCGCATGCCCCATTTAAAGAAAGTTATAGGGTTCTATTTCCTTACTGCATGTTTGGTGACTAACAGGTGTTAAAATATGTAGGGAGACAACAGAAGAGTGAAACCCTGTTGATTTTTGAGTAAATACAGTTTATTTCCAAAACAGGACCTCATGTCTATATGACCTTGTCCTTAACTTTTTATTTGGCTCCTTCTATATCAACAGTGAGGCCAAAAAATAAAGCATTTTTTGGAAGAATCATGATTGAACGTGAAAGTCAAATGCAGTCTGCATGTGGTTTGGATTGGAGAACTACTTGTGAATCTTGAATATTGTTTTGTATGCAATACATCATTGACTTGTGCAGCTGAAGTGTTGGTGATAAATTGTAATCATTCACTTGTCCAGGTTGCCTTGATGCTGCAGGAGAAGGATGGGCGTCATCAAATGACTCAGCTGTTTGAGCGTCTTTTTGCAGTGGAGTGTACAGAGTTCACCAAGAATGATGTTCAGAATCTGGCCAACAAATACATCTGACCCTCTCGCCCCAGCTCTCTGCTGCGTCACTACACCTCCTGGATCTATGCAAAACGCTGCACAAGACCTGAGAATACAAAGGCAGGAAGCCCCACAATGTGTCCCAAAGCCATACAATGCAAATGAGTCGCATTCTCCACTGGTCTGTGCTGTAAATGATTTGATTACCAGACGTTTGGGTGAAGTATGCGGACTATATTTTTCTCTCCAGAACGTTTTGCTATGCAGATTTACTTTTGTACCAAGACTAACATTTATATTGTGCTAAAGTCGGGGAGTTTAGCACAATGTAGAATTTGTATAGTACAATTTGTCTAAAGCATCAAATTCCACTGTCATGTAACTATAGGTGTTTCCCAATAGGGAGTAAGGTTCGCTCAGGATAGGTTCATGTTCTCAGAACTGAGCCCTGGTTTTTCTTCTGCCATTAATCTTGTGCTTCTGTAAGACACCAGCTTGGCTTACAAATGATATGCTTGCTCAACTGCAGTGCAAAGGAACATGCCGGATTTACATAAGTACTATTGTGAATACATGTACTGTATTACTGCTATGGGAGCAGTGTGCTGGCATGATCTTATTGAGATGACAACAGCACCTGTTAATCTGCTTTCCAATGTTGTGTTTGAAGAGAAATCATTCCTAACTATATTACTGAAGCTTAAAGCATCTACGGCAGAACAAAAAAAATAAAGCTGTTTTTCCCTAAAACATAATTATTTAAAAATTCGGAAATGTTATAGAAAATAAATTTGATTCTGATGTATTCTTGTGAATTCGTGAGATTGTCTCGTTAATTCAGAAAAACAGAGAAAAAAAGTCCTTTCTGGAGGCATTATGTTTCTGGAACAACTTTCTCACTGTTCTCACTCCATTCACCATGTTGGAAGCAAATTGGAGGTAAACTATAAAATTGGTGTATCGGTCCCACTGGTTCACCTCAGCCTGTCATGGGAGTCCAGTGATCACACTGGAGACGCAGCATCTTCACTAGATGTGTGCCTTTGACTTTAGTCTGGAGGTCAATTTACAAATGTAAGTGTGCAGATTCTCCTAAACGGACAGAATTTGTCATTTTTAGCCATTAAAATGTTGATTACTTGAATTTATGCACCATAAATCATATATTCAATTAACCTCATGTATGCAATTGTTCAAAGTATTGTTTGCTAATTTAAAGACATTCTTCTCTTGTGGACTATTAAACTAGATTCAAGTGTTCTAAAATTTCTGTTTCCAAGTTTTGTCACATATTGAAGAATGTACTAAATTTAAATCAGAGTCACAAATTGGGGAGGGAATAATTTCATATGACAGTTTAATTTTAATGTTTCTGCAGACCGGTTAGAGGCACAGGTGTTTACATAATGAAAACCTTGTCAGTTCATACTATTTAATCTGAAATCAATATTGCACTTTATATTAAGTAATTAAAATTTTTTGTATTATCAACTTACCATGATTCAGTGGGAATCAGTTCTTCACAAGAGTAAAGGTCTTGGCTTTACCAATGTGGTTTGCAGCCGAGACCCCTAATTAACTGCTGTTGTCCTTGAACTGGATGTTTTTTTATTTCAAAACATTACAAGGGCTTGTCTTTAAACTTTTGTCTGAATGTGGAGAAGCAGTTTTGAGGGTTTGGTTGCGTAATTACTTATAACACATAGCGGCTGCAGCTCTTGAGCATCACCCATTGCTGAGATCGTAACTTCGGCAGGAATCTTGATACAGTATTTTCTTTTAAATGAAGTTTTCTTTTTGCTAACAGTCTGAGACGGTTTTGCTTCTCATTGTTGCTCGTTTTCTCCCGAAAAATCTCCACTTTTTTGCTTTTGGATCATTTTTAAGGGCTAGTTTGTGGTTAGTTAAAACTTATTATTGTAGTTATAATTGCTGATATGTGAAATGACGCAACGGAGTCAAGTGCAGCAGTAAGGCGAAGATGGAAGCAGTGGTTTTCAAAATAATTTCAATTTAGATATAGATATACTCTATTTATCCCAAACTGGGAAATTTAGAATTTAATTTTATACACTGTTATAATCCCCGGAGGGAAATTAAGAATGCACACTCAGGTTTTTGTTAGTCAATCACACGCATGCATATTAGCGTGTACAGGCCCCTGTAATACACACAACCACACACAAGGAGGCCTGTAAGCATGCAATGGGAGGTAGAATAGCGGACAGTCCACTTGTGGAGTGTCCAAATGAGCAGCTTGTGAGGGTGACGGCGCCTTGCTCAAGGGCGTCTCAGCATCGCTCTGAAGGTGAGCTGACACCTCCCACTTTCAGCTCACACTCCGAATGTTTTTGGGTGGGAGCAGGAATCGAACCGCCAATCTTGGAACATTGGATGACCCGCTCTACTGCCCACTCTACCACTGAGCCGCTGCCTTCCCTTCGACTAAGATCTGGAAGCAACCCCTCGACTTGCGACAGCGGGAGAAATGAGTATTGAAAATGAATGAATGAATAATTTGTACTATGAAAGATTTTGTTTGCGGACCAATATCAAATGATCCATGGACCGGTACCGGTCTTCAGACGGGGGGTTGTTGAGCCCTCTACAGTGTTCACACAGTAAACAGACATGTTTGTGCTATGATGAAATAAAATTGTTCTATAAAAATGGAATGCATTCATTATTTACAGAAACTTCAATTGACCTAGAACAACATGTCATTTAATTTTCATACAATTTTAAAAAATTTTACTGATGCATTTACACGCGTATAGTAAAGTGAATTACCAAACACATATACACATACATGATGCACTATTTATTTCTGGCAATAGTGTTTAAATTAGGATTTAGAACTGAATTAGAACTGAAGCTTTCTTGAAGAATGAGACAGTATTAGGGAAGAAAAACGAGACACTTGATTATCTGGCGTGGGCTGCAGCATACAGCCTCATCCACCAAAACAAACAATGTTGGTTCAGACATGAGGCTCACTTGAGGCCATTTGACTCAATGGCCTCCATAAAGATGACCACTGAGCAGTAAAGACAGGTGTGAAGCAAACACTAGAAATAAAGTGTTGAATAAAGAATCTGACTTCAGGTCTGCTGTTTGGCCACGATACCAGGTGTCACTGAGCCACACCATGTGTTAATAAACATCAAATTCATAACAAGGGAGGGGAGGGAAGGAAATAAGGAAAAAGGGAGAAAAATGGGGCATTGTTCCATCCACACCACACATCTGCCTGGTATTACAGTATCTCCTCCACTTACAACTTATCTGGAGGGTCTCCCTGCCTAAGGCCTGTAAGTCCGTTGAGACAGGCTCCAGCAACCCCTGTGACCTGCAAAAGCAGAATAAGTGGTGCGGAAAATGAATGGAATGAATGAAGTTACTCAACTTCAAATTCACAATTTGCGAAAAACAATAGTAATAATATTGATGCCTTCTTAAAATAATCACCTAAGACATTTTGTCAGATTTTTCAAGAAAGAAAAATGGATGGATGGATGGATGGATGGATGGATGGATGGATGGATGGATGGATGGATGGATGGATGGATGGATGGATGGATGGATGGATGGATGGATGGATGGATGGATGGACGGATGGATGGACGGACGGACATTACACTCCGGTGCACTGGCATTGCGCCTAGAGTGTACCCTGCCTGACGCCTGAACTCTGCTGGGATTGGCTCCAGCAACCCCGTGACAGTGGAAGAAGCAAGTATTGAAAATGAATGAATGATTTGTACCATGAAAGATTTTGTTTGCAGACGGGTATCAAATGATCCATGGACTGGTATCGGTCCACCGACCAAGGATTGGGGAGCTCTGCTCTAAGAGGTCAGCCATCAAGACGGTTCAGGCCCAGTCCAGGACCTACTGCACCCCCCAGTCTGGAAACAGCACTTTGACCCCATTGTAAGACAGTATCCGACATTCAGGCAGCAGCAGCAAACAGGAAAAATTTTCGTTAGGCACATTTTTATAAATATTTTCCTAATGTGAATACAAGTAAAATTTGGCTATTTCCAGCATGTCAAGATGTTTCTACTTTGTCTCCATGTTGCTGTTCTGAGAAGTTCACATTCACGAAATGTCAGGAGACTGTGAGCAGGAGGTGGTCTGTGCTACTGTTGGCTGTGTCAGAGGCACATTAGTGTTTTATTAAGTTTTTGTGTCATGGAGAAGACAAGTCTTAGCAACAAGGAAACTGATGGCAGTGCTTGAGAGCATCCTCTGTATATTTCAATGTGTTTTTATGCATATTTATGTGATACATTTACAGGCATTTTTCTAAAACAGTTCTTTGTCATGGTTTTAATTGTTTATGTGAAGGAAGGCTCTCTTGTCGTACAGTGGATGATTTTTTGCTGATGTACAGACAAGTAGATGAAATGTACTAGGTGCTGTTTTTTGGAATTTCTCAGATTTTCAACGTATTTTGACATTTTGCCAATGTGTTTTTGAATAGATTACATTTTTTAAACACCTTTCTATTATTTGTAGTAATAATTTGGAGCTTTATCCATTTAAATAAATTTTTCGGTGTTTTGCGCCATCTAGTGGTACAAAATCAACATGTACCCGCCGCTTCAATGCCATGTAATCGTTTGATTTGTTTTTGTTGTCAATCGGAAACAAACAAGCAAAAAACAGTGATGTAAATGTGTGAGTGATTGAGAGACATGACTCGCCTTGCTGAGGGGAAGAAGTCTTTGTTTCTCCTCGCTCCTTCTAGTTAAACTTTTACCAGCCCCTGCGTTTTAAAGTGAGTCCACTCCGTAGCAACCTGGAGTGTGTGTAGTTACGCCAGACGGGTGTGTGTGTCAAATGTGACTTCCTGGCTCAGCTTTGGGTGCAGAACGTCTTAACGTGTTGTGCTCATTTTCTTCTACAGAAGTGAACCATGTGTGGAGTAAATCCAACCGGTAAGAGCTGCTTTATGACTAAAATAACTTTCTGGGGGTTATTATTTGTTTGGTAATTTGTGTTCTCCATGTGAAGAGCTCTCCCATCTCACAGCTACCAACTTTGTGAGTATGATTGATTACTGATATTTAGAAATTTTTTCATAGAGTACAGATTTATCAGGATCTCCACCTTTTTTGATTGGTACTGTTTTTTCCTCTGCAGGAGGATTCTCTGGCCTCTGATGATCTATTGGTTCATTTCTTTAATGATTTCTTACGTCTGCCGGTAAACTAATCCTACTAGTCTTAATGGGATGAGCTGACTTTTAACAGCACTTTTGAACCTTCTCCATCATCTTTTTGTAGACTTTCACAGAGTCTTTGCTGTACAACAAGGACACGGGACTGTTTGAGGTGGTGAACGGGGCAGCTGAGGTTGTCTCCAGAAGAATCCAATCGGCCCTATTCCACAGCAAAACACAGTGTCTCAGTGGTGACCCCTCAGTGGTGGCCAGAACGCCTCCAGTGGACAACCAGTACTCAGTTCATGTAAGTGATGAATGTTTCTCTGTCCTGAGGAGCTAGTGCTGAAGCTGTGGAGCTCCATCTTAGGAATCTTTTTCTCTGACATTTACAGTGTCTGGATGGAAAACAAGGAATTCAGTGGGTTCTGAAGGAAAGGTTCCCCTTCTTCCTTCAAAGCGATTGCTACAATGAGTACAGGTACTGTAGGTGTTAGCCGTTGTGTCTTTTGGTGATGAACGCAAAACAAGTGTAGTTTAATCTTCAATATTCTGTAGTAATTTTTATGTTTTGTTCTTTACATCATGGTTTGACAGTAGCATGGTTTTACTTCTGTTAGCTGTGACTTTATAATTGTTTTTCTCCACTAATACTTGATGAAGAGTGTCGGCATATTTCCATCCAATGTCGTTGTTCCTTAAGCCCCACATGAGAAGCCTTCAGGACAAATTTTACTCTGCCTACATAAAGAAACAGCACTGGATAAATAAGGACAAATGCAATTCTTTGTGTTGTGAAGAAAGTATTTGAGAAAAGCCCCAGACAGTGTCTCTTCCCGGTCATTCTCAGACTAGCCAAGTTGCTCAGACAAGAATTCAACATCTTTATCCAGAGGAGGAAATGTAGTTCAAGTCAGATCACCCCATCTGTCCCACCACTGCATATGTCCTCAGGTAATCACAACACATTGAACATCCTAGCATGATCAACATTCTCCAGAGAACCTTTCAGGAGGGTGCTGTACAAACTGCTGTTGTTGTGATTCTATTTATGTTTATACTGACCATGATCATGTTGAAGCTAAATTAAGAAGATTCCTCTGCTCTTTTCCCTGCTCTTCAGGATCTATCAGTAGACCCTCCATCCAGGAGGAGCGTATCAACACAAAGTTGTGTGAATCACCCAGATGTTTGTCCAGCTTGTCCGTGCTAGAGGACCCATCCAATGTGACCTTATCTTTCTCACATTCCTCTTCCTCCCCTGTTTCTCAATGTGAGAAAGAACAGGAACCCCTGATCTCAGGCACGGCGCCATCACCTGGAAGCTCAGAGTTTGAACGTCTAAGCGAGTTTGTTGGCCAGAGTTTTGAGTCCCCAGAAAAAGAGCTGGAGTATGTAGCTGCTGGGGTGGTTAAACAAGTGCTCAACAATACCTTGAACCTGATGGATGGTCAGAGCCTGGCAAACACCAACCATTGCTTCAGTACGTCAGGAGAGCAGACGAATCGTTCCAGCACAGATGAATCCTTTGAATCTAAAGGTTACCAGCGCTTGGCTGATGAAGACAAAGACAGATTGGACAGCAAGAAAGAGAAAGTTCAGGAGAGCATGAAGGGGAGGGGAGTGGGAGAAAAGACCAGTATGTTTGGGAAGAATTGGGAGGGGTGTAGTGCACGCACAGGCCAAGAACACATCCTTGATATCTGCTACTATGGTACCTGTTGCCATGTCAGTAGACTGGGTTTGGATGAGTTTAAGGAGTTTTTGCGAGGGACTCAAGGAGAGAAGCTATTTAATTTGTGGATGGATATAGAGAGACTGAAAACCACACAGAGCAGAGAGAGGAAGACGAGGTAAACATCACAGCAATGTCAGTTATCTGATGAAATGAAACTGGTACACAAACCATGCTGATGAAATACAGTATGATAGTAAAGCATGTGTATTATTTGTTCATGTGTGTGTGATTTAATGTAGTGTGTTCTCGTCAGGTATTTAGTGCTGATGAGGAGCTGGTACCTGCTTAGCAGCAGTCCCAGCAGACTGAACCCAGAGCTGCTGTCCAGACTGGGACTAACTACCTCCCCCTGCTGGACAGAGCAGAACCTGCACTGGGTTCAGTCGCTCGTCGCAGAGTCACTGTTCTGCTACTGGTAAGCTCCTCCACCAGAGTTCAGCTTCCTACCGTCTGTACAGTCACTGTTTTAATCAGCTAATAGTGTTTCTATAGAACAACCATCAATGTAAAACACATGAGATATCTTGGTCCAGCTCAATGAATAAGAAATGATTACAGCTTATTTTCCGTGGTTTACAGGGAAAAGGAGAGTTGAAGCTGTTCACTCATGTAATCTATAAATACTTTATCAGGCAATGCAAACAGGATGCTGCATCCCTTTAAACCACCGTGTCCAGCTCAGTGGATGAAGAGAAAGATCGATCTCTGCTCTAACAACAATTTATGTTTGCTGATTTTAGTTTCTGTGGTCTGTGACTGAATTTGATGATGTAGACAGATTAGCCCAATGAAAAGGAGGCCAGTTTGTGTCTGCATCTTTTTTTATTCCTTTTCTGTGTCCGTATTTATCTGTGGTTGGTCTAGTGATACGACACCTGGTCTGTTGGAGTGGTTTTTGTTTTTATTAGACATGGCTTCAACCTTAACAGGCTGTTCAGTGATGTTGTCTTTATCATTCAAAGCTGGTGGTGATGTCTTTGGTTTTTCTATGATCTCATGCTGTGCAGGGCTCCTCGGTTCTGGACGTCCCCCTGTGTTCAGGAGGACAGAGATGACTGCTCTTATGCAGAGTGCTGTGTCCGTCCTCTGTCCCACCAGGGTCCTGTAGGTCTCCCCGACCTTCTCTCTGACAACTACCTGCCTCTGTTCACTGTTCGCACACAGGTAGCAGCAAGCTGTCCTTCCTCGTTGTGTCTTTATCTCTTTTGATCGACTGAGTAGATCAATCAGTGAATCAATGGAGAACCAGATAATGTACTATAAGTCACTATATTAAACAGACATATTCCTTCTTTCAAGCTTCTTCTTTGGTGATTTTCTGTTTTATATTACTAGATACTTGTGTTGGATAGTGGTTTCCATTGTGTCTTAGCAGCCGCTCTCTAGCAGAGGTCGACTGCTGGATAGGAGGAGAGCAGACAGGATGCTGCAGGCTCTCAGCGTCGACTCGTGGGCCGGATTATACCTGACTCACTTCTGTGAACAATCTGGAAACCAGGTGGAAAATCAGCAAACAAACTGTTGGCACCTTAATTTGTCTTTCAAATGATAAACACAGTTACTGAATTCAGTACTTTTTCAGCTTTGGGAAAACGCCGTTAACTTCTGGACTGACCTGCAGCACTACCGTGAGCTGTTCTATCAGGATGGGCTGGACTCGTACAGGGTGCAGAGGGAAGCACAGGTCAGGACACAGACACGCATACAAGCACACTCACAGAATTAGTATAATAAAAATAATAAAAATTCTAGTGTTTCCTAGTCCAGGTTGGCTCAGCAGGTTTTTCTTTTCACACCTTCCATCCATCCATCCATCCATCTTGGGGCGGCAGTGGCTCAGTGGTAGAGTGGGCGGTAGAGCGGGTGGTCCAATATTCCAACATCAGCTGTTCGATTCTCGCGCCTGCCACAAACCACCTGGAGTGTGAGCTGACAGTGGGAGGTGTCAGCTCACTTCTGGAGCACTGCCAAGGCGCCCTTGAGCAAGGTGCCGTTCCCCTTACAAGTTGCTCATTTGGGCGCACCATGAAGGAGCTGCCCGCCACTTTACGTCACCCTGCATGCGTAGAGACCCCTTGTGTCTGCTTGTGTGTTCAGGGCCTGTACACACTAATATCATCATCATCATCATTGCAGCCTTGAAAAACGAGGATCCATTCTCCTTTATCATTCATTTCTTTTTCTTCTGGGCTAGCTGACCTAACGGGGCTCTCCGTCTGTGTGCCTGCTGGTGACTGTGAAGACAAGGTGTGTATGGAAGAGCTGGGGGCAGTCTGAACATGGCAGTGTTGGGGATGGACGTGGTAACAACAGGCTTTGTTGTCGTAGATGATGCCTCTTCTCTGCTGCTTGTACACGCTCGGTCTCAGAGTTACTAACACTAGAGCAGTGGTTCTTAACCTTGTTGGTGGTACTGAACCCCGCCAGTTTCATATGCTCTCTCACCAAAACCTTCTGTAGTAAAATTTTTTAAATTTTTTTTTTCAAATTTAAGACAAAAGTACTGTATATGTTTTGGTGAATTTAATGAACTGTGCATTAATCCATCCCACTTCTGACGATAACGTTAGTGGTTAGCACTGCTGCCTCACAGCAAGAAGGTCAGGGGTTCAAACCCCATCATTTCCAACATGGCCTTTCTGTGAAGAGTTTGCATGTTCTCTCTGTGTCTGAATGGGTTTCCTCCGGGTTCTCCAGTTTCCCCCCCATTATCAGGAAAAACATGCATCTAGGTAATATTAGGTCACATTTGACCGTAGTGGCGGCGCACCCGGGGGGTGCAGCGGCTCTGGACCAACACTCCATCTGGCCTTTGAAAGTTTGTAATGTCGCCTTTTTCAAAGAACAAAAACCAAGACAGTGCATGAACTCACATGAAATTACCTACCTGCAAACCAGTGTGACTTGCTGTTGCTTTTGAGAGACCAGTTCAGATACACATGGCTTCACCTTGACAAGTGCTACTCTTATGTCATTTTCACAGCAAAGTCTGTTTCTTTTGTTTTCCATGCAGCTTAAGGAAGTGTTCCTTTATTTTTGCTGGTGCGAGACTAGAATTGCTTAACTTGGAACATTGCAAATCATGCAGTTAGGATGCTGACTCCCATCACGTTCCGTTACACATGTAAATCCATGTTGCACATATCCATCTGACCACGTTATTTTTTTGCTCGAAAAAGAAATCAGATGATGTGCCATCATGACTGGCATAAATCAACTACTGAGCATGCAAAATCCCATGAAGCACAGGTAGGCTAATCGATGTAGCGTGATCAGCTGCAGCCAGTGATGGCTAAGGGGGGGTGTCATCATGAATTGACACAATGTGTCAAACGTACACAGTCATTCCTGTATGTCCGGCGGAGGTCCAGACAAAACACCTGATATGATGTGTTGACGATGTATCGGGTGTTTTGTCTTGACCTCTGCCGAACCCCTGAGACCGACTCACTGAACCCCTAGGGTTTGATCGAACCCAGGTTAAGAACCACTGCACTAGAGTGTGTCACTAATTTCCCTTCGGGGATTAATTGAGTATATAAAATAAAAAAATTAAAAAATCTTCTTCTGTTTATCTGTAGTCGGGTTGTGGGGGCAGCAGCTTCAAAAAGGAGCCCCAAACTTCCCTTTCCCCAGCCACATCCACCAGGTCTGACTGGGGGATCCCAAGGTGTTCCCAGGCCAGTTTTGAGATCTAATCCCTCCACCTGGTCCTGGGTTTGCCCCAATGTCTTCTCCCAGCTGGATGTGCCAGGAATACCTCCCTAGGGAGGCGCCCAAGAGGCATGTGCACCAGTTGCCCAAACTACCTCAACTGACTCCTTTCCTTGTGAAGGAGCAACGGCTACTCGGAGCACCTCGGGAATACCACTGTTTCTCATCCTACAGTATCTCTAAGGGAGACACCAGCTATCTGCCTGAGAAAACCCATTTCTGCTGCTAGTATCCACGATTTTGTTCACCTATGGTCATGACCCATCGCTCATGACCATAGGTGAGGGTGGGAACAAAGATTGAACAGTAGATGGAGAGCTTTGCCCCTTGGCTTAGCACCCTCTTTGTGGCAACAGTATGGTAATGCAATTGCAATAATGCTCCTGCTGCCCCAATTCTCCGTCCAATCTTACGTTACCTCACTCGTGAACAGGTCCCCAAATTATTTTAACTCCTTCACTTGTGGAAGGACTTCATTCCCCACTCGGAGAAGGAAATCCTGCTAAGGACCATGACTTCAGATTTGGAGGTGCTGATCCTGATCCCCGCCGCTTCACACTCGGCTGCAAACCGGACCAGTGAGTGCTGCAGGTAACAGGCCAATCATCCACTAAAAGCAGCAGTGTGATCCTCAGCCCACCAAACTGCAAACCCTCCTCACTATAACTTCTTGTTCTTCTTTTCCTTTCGGCTTTTCCCTTCAGGGGTCGCCACAGCAAATCAATTACCTCCATCTAACCCTGTCTTCTACATCCTCTTCTCTCACACCAACTGCCCACATGTCCTCTTTCACTACATCCATAAACCTCCTCTTTGGTCTTCCTCTAGGCCTCCTGCCTGGCAGTTCAAAACTCAGCATCCTTCTACCAATATATTCACTATCTCTACTTTGGACATGTCCAAACCATCTCATTCTGACGTCTCCAAAACCTCTAACATATGCTGTCCCTCTGATGTACTCACTCTTGATCCTATCCATCCTGGTTACTCCCAAAGAGAACCTCAGCATCTTCATCTCTGCTACCTCCAGCTCCGTCTCCTGTCTTTTCCTCAGTGACAGTGTCTCTGGACCAAACACCATCGCTAGTCCTACCATAGTTTTGTACACCTTTCCTTTCATATTAGCTGAAACTCTTCTATCACAAATCTCACCTGACACTTTTCTCCACCCATTCCATCCTGCCTGTACACGCTTCTTCACTTCTTTTCCACACTCTCCATTGCTCTGGACTGTTGACCCTAAGTACTTCAAATCCTCCACCTTCTTGATCTCTTCTCCCTGTAACCTCACTCTTCCACTTGGGTCCCTCTCATTCACACACATGTACTCTGTCTTACTGCGGCTAACCTTCATCCCTCTCCTTTCTAGGACAAACCTCCACCTCTCTAGCTTCTCCTCCACCTCTTCCCTACTCTCACTGCAGATCACAATGTCATCTGCAAACATCATAGTCCATGGAGATTCCTGTCTAACCTCGTCTGTCAGCCTGTTCATCACTACAGCTAACAAGAAGGGGCTCAGAGCTAATCCCTGATGCAGTCCCACCTCCACCTTGAACTCCTCTGTCACACCTACAGCATACGTCACCGCTGTCTTACAGTCCTCATATATGTCCGTGCAGGACGCTCTAACATACTTCTTTGCCATTCCAGACTTCCTCATACAATACCACAGTTCATCTCTGGGCACCCTGTCATAAGCTTTCTCCAGATCTACAAAAACACAATGCAGCTCTGTCTGGCCTTGTCTGTACTTCTTTATCAACATCCTCAAAGCAAATACTGCATCTGTAGAACTCTTTTTTGACATGAAACCATACTGCTGCTCACAAATTCTCACTTCTGCCCTTAGTCTAGCTTCAGCTACTCTTTCCCATAACTTTGTATGACTAATCAACTTTGTTCCTCTGTAGTTGCCGCAACTCTGCACATCTCCCTTGTTCTAAAAAATGGGCACCAGCACACTTCTCCTCCATTCCTCAGGCATCTTCTCACTATCTGAGATCCTGTTGAACAACCCAGTCAGGAATTCTACTGCCACCTCTCCTAGACACTTCCGTACCTCAACAGATACTGCATATCATCAGGACCAACTGTCTTTCCACTCTTCATCCTCTTCAATGCCCTCCTCACTTCATCCTGACTAATCTTTGCTACTTCACAACAGCCACTTATTCTAGTATTTGTTCTCTGTCATTTTGCTCGTTCATCAACTCTTCAAAGTACTCTATCCCTCTTCCCATCACATTACTGGCACCTGTCAGTAGACTTCCATCCCTATCCTTAATCACCCTAACCTGATGTACATCCATTCCATCTGTCTCTCTGTCTTGCCAACCTGTATAGATCAGTCTCTCCCTCCTTACTGTCTAACCTAGCATACAAGTCACCATAAGCCCCTTGTATGGCCTTCCTACCTCTACCTTCATCTTACCCTGCATCTCCTTGTATTCCTGTCTACTCTCCTCAGTCCTCTCAGTGTCCCATTTCTTCTTAGCTAACCTCTCTCTCTGTATACACTCCTGTACCTCCTTATTCCACCACGGGGTCTCCTTATCTACTTTCATTCCAGATGACACACCAAGTAATCTCCTACCTGTCTCCCTGATCACATTAGCTGTAGTTGTCCAGTCATCTAGCCAAGCAGAGCCTGTCTTAACGCCTTCCTAAAAGTCATGCAACACTCTTTCTTTTTCAGCTTCCACCATTTCGTCCTCTTCATCTTTCTCACCACCAGAGTCATCCTACACACCACCATCCTATGCTGTTTGGCTACACTCTCGCCTACAACTATTTTGCAGTCACTGATCTCCTACAGATTACACCGTCTATGCAAGATGTAGTCTGCCAGTGTGGTCCTACCTCCACTCTTATGGGTCACCCTATGTTCCTGCCTCTTCTGGAAGAAAGTATTCACTACAGCCATTTCCATCCTTTTTGCACAGTCGACTACCATCTGTCCTTCTGCATTCCTCTTCTGGATACCAAACCTGCCCATCACCTCCTCATCACCTCTGTTTCCTGCACCAACATGTCCATTGAAGTCTGCACCAATCTCTCTCACTTATAGGTATGCTCTGCAACACTTCATCAAAGTCCAACAAGAATTTCTCCTTATCCTCCAGCTCACACTAACAACATTGAACATCACACCTTTGATTTCTAGCTTCAGACTGATCACTCTATCAGACACTTTTTTTTAACCTCCAAGACATTCCTAACAAACTCCTCCTTCAAGATAACTCCTACTCCATTTCTCTTCCTATCTACACCATGATAGAACAACTTGAACCCTGGTCCTAAACTTCTAGCCTTGCTACCTTTCCACCTGGTCTCCTGGTCACACAGTATGTCTACTTTCCTCCTCTGCATAATGTCAACCAACATAGATAGATAGATAGGTAGAGGCACGAAGGAGGACCTCAGCCTCTCTGTGGAGGCGCTGTGTGAAAGCAGTCTGCCTCTGAAGGTGCTTCTCTGCTGGGAGAAGGTGTTGTGCAGGGGGTGGCTGGTGTTGTTCATGATGGCCCTGAATTTAGACATGGTCCTGCTCCCCAGAACTGTCTCCACAGAGTCCAGGCTCAGCCCGACCACTGAGCCCGCTCTGCGGATGAGTCTGTTAAGAGAATCCATATCTCTTTTCCTGGCACCACCACCCCAACACACAATGGCTTATGACAGCACACTGGCAACTACGGACTGATAAAACATGAGAAGGAGCTTAGGACAGATGTTGAAGGAGGCCAACCTCCTCAGGAAGTACATCCTGCTCTGCCCCTTCTTGTACACACAGTCCGAGTTGAGTGACCAGTCCAGTATGCTGTCTAGCTGCAGTCCCAGGTACTTATAGTTTCCTACCACCTCCACCTCACTGCCCTCGATGATCACTGGTTGTGGAGAGGGAGGTGCCCGCCGGAGATCCAGCACCATCTCCTTCGTCTTGGAGACTTTGAGCTGGAGCTGGTTCTGCTGGCACCACTCCACAAAGTCAGCCACCAATGCCCTGTACTCTCCCTCATCACCCTCCCGGATACACGCCACAATTGCAGTATCATCGGAGTACTTCTGTATCCGAGTTGTGCTTGAAGTCCGATGTGTAGAGGGTGAAGAGAATGGGGGAGAGCACGGTCCCCTGTGGCGCCCCCGTGCTGCTGGTCACCATAGAAGACAAACAGTCCCCCATACGGACGTACTGGG
>CM023615.1:3200506-3408006 GCA_013358685.1 Antennarius maculatus
CTTGTGTTTAATGAGATTATCAGAGTCATCCTCCATCTACAGATGGCAGTGTGTGTCCACTCATGGGTGGGAAGCAGCTGAGCAGGACTGCAGGAGCAGATGCACAGTAGTGTGATGTGGTTGTTGACAGGAAATAGTTCCTACCTAAAACTGCTCAGGAAGGACTGTGGTCTGTCATGAACCACAGGGCAGTGAGTTCTGGAACAGAATGCTGGTCTTCAAGACCGTGAATTTATTCACTTTTTCACTGTGAACAGCAGGAGAGAAGGTGTGACGTAGATTCATTAGAGAGAAGGACTGCAGGTCAGAGGAAACATTCAGTTGTTCTTTGCTGACTGTGTTATCTGTGAGCTCCTGTGTCTCCTGTGAGACACACAGGAAAGAGTCCATGATGGAGTCACTAGTGGGTGCTGTGATTAATGGTTACGTTACGTCCCAGTCAGATCAGAAGTGTAAAACCACTGGACACATGATGAACCCTGAACTTTTGTTGGATTCTTGCTGGAGAAGACAACAAGACAATACATACACACACACACACACACACACACACACACACACACACTCCCACACACACATTGGTGGGTTTGTCATGTGAGAAACCTCTGGCGGTGCAGTCTTTCTCAGGTTGCCTCATCAGGTGGTAACATACGAACCACAGATTCCACAGCTCCACTTCATTATGTTATCAATTTACTGTCTGTGGACACAGAGATCCTCTCATCACGTAATGAGAGATAGACGTAGTGGAGGAAGAGATGGGTGGAAAAGATGTCAGGGAGGTAAAGATCTTTCTGAGAAGGGAGTGGAGGAATAAGATCAGGGGAAATAAAGACTGAGGAAAGGTCGAAGGTGAGAGAGCGGGAGAGCTTTAGTTACTGCCAGAGACAAAGAGCTGCAGAGAGGTTTGAGGTGTTCAGTGTCTCTGCTAAACTTAGTTTATTTAGTTTCTGACCTGTGTATGTGTGTGTGTGTGTGTGGTAGCCTCAAGCTGCAGACCGGCTCTCGCGGCACGTCCACCGTGGACGAAGAGTGAGGAGAGACGCCTGGAAGGTAAGGAGAAATCCTCCAGGGAAGTGGGATATTTTGAATGGAGAGGAATAAGGTATTTCCTGGCCTGAGAGCGTGTGATTCCGTTCATGACTTGGCTCTGAGTGCTGGCTTTGTCAAACATTGTTCTGGCCCTGAAGCTAGTTTTCCCAAATTGTATCCAGGATAAATAAGATTAAAGCATCAGCATTACTAACCTTCCTTTAATAGAGTTTTGAGTGCAGCTCCGTTCTCGTCTTCTGGTCTCAGCTCCACATCAGAACGCAGACATAAAACATGAACTGCTCACATTTTCACAATGATGATTACAGGAATGACTTTTCATTCTTAATTGTGACCTTTAGGATCGTTATCTCATCATCGGCCGCGAGCAGGCTTTATCTCAGAGAGCTGAAGCTGCAGTTTCACGTCTCACCATCTCCCACTGTTCAGGCCCCATGATGGTGTCGTTAACTGCTGTATGAATGTAGGGGGCTGTCATGTTTGCATGATTCGCTGATCAGGTGGATTCCGTTCATTACAAACTGTAATTCATCTTCCAGCTGCCTTAAATAACAAAGTGTTGTCTGCTCTGCCTGCAGACTGAGGGCTTGTGGATGAGCCCCTCCACAGAGATCCTGTTGTTCCGACGCATCCTCCTCAACCCCGTCACCTGTGTGCAGTTCCAGCACTTTGTCTCTCTGAAGGACCACTTCCTAGAAAATGACCTTCTCTTCTGGCAAGAAGTGCAGAGATACAAGGTAATGGAGGGCAAGGTCTGATGCGATGGTGAGTCATATTCTGCAACGAGAACTGTTCATCTTCAGAAGATACACATGTACATAAAAGTTCACACTGATAACTTTTGCTGTATTCACATTTTTGTCAATTATATTGTGTTAGGGAGAAGTATGTAATGTTGAAACCCTTGTGGAAACCAGACGGGAGAATTTTTTAAAAAAATTCTCAGATAATGTTTCCAGGTGAGAGACATTGTGAGAGTTCAGATCTGTTGTCTACTGACTGAATCTTGACGTTGCTCCTTCAAATCCCTGACATGAGGATCTGATTCAGTTAGTAAATCCTGACTTGTACTAGAATGTACGACATAAAGCACATGGAAATCCCACACTGGAAATACCAAACCTGTTTTAAAATTGTGTCTGTGTAACAACCCATAGTGTTTAGTCAGGAGCAACCAGGGTTTCCTCAGAGGATCTGCCATCAACATCTGGACCCTCAACTCCACTGACACATTTAACAGCAGTTATTTCTCCCAATGCAACAGATTTCCCATCAGTTCCTTCTCCTCCTGAATGCAGGACCTGTGTCATTCCCATAGCGACGAGGACACCATCCAGGAGAAGATCTCCACCATCATCAACTGCTTCATCAACTCCTCAGCCCCCCCGGCCCTGCAGATAGACATCCCCCCTGAACAGGCCCAGCACATTCTGAAGAAACGGCAGGAGCTGGGCCCCTACATCTTCAGAGAGGCTCAGGTGTGTGTGTGTGTGTGTGTGTGTGTGTGTATGTAGCTTGTGTGTTATTTCTCCCTGTATGTCCTTTGTTTTTCGACGTAGGCATTAGTGTTTGATGAACTGCTGAAGTTCTGGCCAGAGTTCCACGAGCTGAGCAGCAGCATCCAAGAGGAGCGACTCCTTCCTCTGCTACAGGAGAAGAGGATCAAACACAGAGCCCGAGTGAGGAGACAGAGGAGAAAGGAGGAAGAGGAAGAGGAGGATGAGAGAATAGCTCAGGTGAGGTCATGATCAATACTGAGGGAATAAATGCTGATGACTGGAGATTGATCTATCTGGTATCTGTACAGGCAGAACTGGAGAGAGTGATGACCAGTTTTTGGGAGGAGGAGGAAGAGATGGACAATGAAGAGGGAAGCGGTGAAATACAGCAGATAAGGAAAAGCAACAGTGTGCTGACTCCCACACAGCCAGTAAGGAGCAGTCTGATGGTCCTAATGTGTTTGTGTAAAAAAATCACATCATATAGAGAGAGCCAAGCCAAATGAAATGATTGCCTTTGATAACTATCTGACAGCACAACATAAAAAACCCCACAGTGATAGAGATAAACTCAATTAGAGCATGAAGTCCAAACAGAGCCTCATCAGACCCAACCACAGATGGAGGAACTCGATCCTCTAATTGAGCCGTTTTTGTAATCACGTTAGATTTGACTGCATTTTTGGAACTGTTCCTTCAGATGTCGTGGTCCTACTCCAAGTACATGGCAGCTCTGAGGAGAGAGGAGGTGCTGCTGGGGAGACAGATTGAGCTGGAAGCTTCCTTCTCCACAACTTCAGGTATACATTCCTTCCCCAGTCTCCAGGGATCCTACATGCAATCCTTCTGACTCAACAGACTGAAGGCAGGAAACCAAAACACTGAGGTGACACTTGTTCCCACGGTCAACTCCTGCTAAATCTTCATAACAGTGATATTAGCTAGTGGTGGAGGCCAAAGCTGTGTCAAAGCCACCCCCCCCTGGCAGAGCCGTTTCCTCACGTAGAAGTCTGGCCAAAACAGCCACTTCAGCCCGTCCATTGAGTGTCAATGTTCTGTGCAGGAGTTAGTCTGAGCTCACACTGCGTGGATGTATAAATGAGCCGTGATGCTAACGCAGGAGTACAGCCCATAATGAATGAGGACCAATGGAAATGAAGCACAGATCAAATTGGGTTTTAATGGGACCAAAAATGAGAAATAGATTCAGAAACACAGATGGAGGTCATCAGATTCCTGCAGGCTCACCGAGGGGGTGGTGGGGGGTGGGGGTCGGGTGTATTCCAAACATCGGACGTGGGCCACACAGTTTCAAACACGACTGCGTCTAAATGTGCAAACATGTCCACCGTCTCCCACCAGACGCCTCGGACTGCAGCGTCCCATCAGCAGGCAGTAAATTCAGCCGCGTGCAGCCCTCAAGCCGCTCATCCAAGATGGAGAGTAAACAGCGGAACAGTAAGTGTAAAGAGATTCACACATGCATCCACCAGCGAACCCGTCTCATCAACAGAACTGGCTGTCATGTATCTGCAGGGAGCGCCAGATCTTGCAACAGGAAGTGACGAAAATACGAGGTTCATTGAAGCAAAGCTGATGCTGCTGCCTGGAAAATGAAGCTGGACTTGTCTCAAATGACATCCAACTGTTTGGTGCATATTCAAGAATTCAATATTCCTATAGTGAAAGAATAAAACAGTTCATTTCATTTATTAAAATGTTTCTCAATATTTTATCCATTTACATCCATTAAAGGCGTTAGATGAGCTCAGTCGTACAACAGTCAACAACACACGGCTGCATCATGAGGGTTGGGTTCAACACACGGTTACAATGTTCAGTGTTTGTTAAACAAAATATCTTACATCCTCAATAGAAGAAGATCTATAAAACATTTTGGTTTTGACAGCTGGGATCTGCAGTGCCAGTCATGTAGATAATATTGCACTTTTCATTGGCATGAGGCGTTGTCATTCCATGGAGAGGAAACAAGCGCTGACTGCAGAGTGGACCGTTACAGACGCTCAAAACCAGACCAGAGCAGCACTGACCACTGCTGTTGAGAACAGACTTCACCCACACATCTCACTTCACTGTGAATCTTTATTAAAACTAATGACAGGTGTTTGTCTGTGGTTATATGAATTTTGCTGTGTCAAAGGAGCGTCCCAGAACTGGCTGCATCCCTAAGGCATAGGTGATAAGATGGACTTTGCATAATCCAGACTTCAAGGCTGGCTTCAGTCCCTCAGTGAAACCCTCTGCTTAAGGCTTTATTCTTCACCATGGTGAACCTGCTGATGAACACTCTGGCAAGGGCAGGATCCACCAGGTAGTGGTAGGACTTGGTCATGGAGGGTGGAGGCTCAGCGAGTGTCACTGGAGACTGGAGGGCAGCAGCAGAGGAGGGGGAGAGGAACTGGGACGCCTGCGTCACGTAGTCCATCAGTCGCTGATACTGCTGCTCTGACAGACGCTCACGGACGCCGTCCGTCTGAGGAGGACAGACAAGACTAAGGATGCTGCTGTCTAATCTTGTGAATCCAGGGAACAGGAAGTGTTTCTAAAAACAACACTGAAATTTTTCAAGCCTGCTTCGTGTGCAGCTCCACTCCTTGGTCTCACCTCCGTGTCGCTGGTGACTGTCTGCTGCTGTAGGCTGAGGGTGAGCTGGCCCGGTTCTTCTGACTCCTGCCGACATTCCACCTGAACAGGACACAATGTTTCAGTCACGTCAGAGGAAGACAGGTCGATGCCCAAAGCAGGAGCTCCACATCCTGTCCTACCTCTGTGATGGGGAAGGCCTGCTGCTGCGTGTCCTCACTGAGGCTGACCACAAACAGCACCTCAGAGGTGAGGAGCAGACAGCCGGCGTGCTCCTGACCCGACCCGCTCACAATGGTCACCTCTAGGGCCATGTGGAGCTCCGGCCTCCCCAGTGACTGTAGCATCTTCCTGTTAGCATGAAGTTATGAGACTTAAAGGACAGATTTACACAAGTTTAACGACATACCATCAGATCTTAACAAGAAAACAACACAAATGCACACAAGACAGGAAATGATGGATCACAACTTCTATTACAGCAGAACCACCTTTGTCCCAAAGCACCTAAAGACGTCATGGTAAACTAAATAAGCTAGGTATTTAAAGAAACATGGGAAATGTGTTTGAGATCCGTGTTTGAGGACAAGGTTCGATTGTAGCTCCTACATCCAACATGCCCTCTCTGGTGTGTGTAGGGGCATAAAATAAGGTCTGTAATGTCATGCTTCATCAACACACGCTACAGTCACGCCACCTCCCCCATTTGCGCGCACACACACACACACACACACACACACACACACACACACACACACACACACACACTATGATGGGTCTCTTAATAAACCAGAACACAGAAAGTGCTCAGTTGACCTCACCACACAGACAACAGCCCATATGCATCTCCTCAAATGTAGATTTGTGCATCATGGTGTGTGTGTATGTTCTCATGCACATGCTTGATGTTCAGAGTGTGTGTGTGTGTGTGTGTGTGTGTTTGTGTGACGGAGTGTTTGCTTTAGTAGCAGGTGTTCAGATCTGGGAGCAGATGCTGGAGCAGCGTGGGGAGACCCCTCAGCTCTGGCCAGTGTTACTCTGCTCCAACATGACCCCCCCCGGGACCCGGGCTACCTGTTGTAGTAAAAATAACTGATGGATGCCTGATGGAAACCAGCGTGAACAACCCCCCCACCCTTGGGAGCATTATCTCTGAGCTCATATTTTCAGCTTCCTCTAACAGCACAGCGCTCTGCTGATCCTTTGGGTGATGATGACTCAACTGGAATGTCCTGAAGAAACACTGCAGCTAAATGTTGTTTCCTTCATGGGAGCTGACAGTCGACCCACAATCTTTTCTAATTATTTGATAACCATGGAAACCAAACTAAATTGTGGAAAATTCATTAGTAAATACCAGGAATGCTTTTCTACAGCTCCCGATATACTCCTGGAGACACACGCCTCTTATAAATAGGTTTTATGTGTTGTATGGAACAAGAATGCTGGAATCCACTGAACACACCGTCTGGCTCCGGGCTTTGTTCTAACAAAACAAGATCTGCATGGTACAACATGTGACCTCTGTAAACTGGGTTTCTCCTAGCCTCCAAACTATTCCAGCACACAGAGAAAGGTGTTCCTCCTCCATCTGATGGCACAGAAAAACATTTCTGGATAGTCTCACGGTTAAACAAGAACAATTCCTAGCTGGCGGCTTTGGCAGAGTGCTTATAAAAACCTTTTAACGTGGCTCAGTGGGAACAAGGCAGGGCAGGCTGGCTACTATGTCTGGGATCAAGGTCAAACTAAGGTGATTCTGGCACTCGTTTTTCCTTCTCTTTAGAAAGTGGGTAACGAATGCTCCAAGACTTTAACAATAAGACAGCAAAAACATTGAGAAGTGAACATCCAGAGCTGTAGAGCCTCAACAGACTCCAAGAAAAACAAAGGTGAGCCCATGTGTTCCCTTCTCTCAGGCCTAGCTGGACACAGGCAGAGGAGGACGATCATACCAGACATATTTCAGGTGGCTGTTTGCGGCCTGAGCAGACTTCTCCTCGGTGGGCAAGTAGACGGGTTTAGGGAGCTGCCAGAGTCCTGCTCCGTGGAGGATCCCTGTGAGGACAGAGTCAGAGAAATCATCGGTCTGTGGCTCACGTTCATCCTTCGTCATACTTTACAGGCTGCAGCAGCTTTAGTCCAACATTTGATGGAGACAGTTTGTCAGGGTGGATCTACATCATCAGTACATACTTCTGGTGTTCAGGACGCCGTGTGTCTACATGTCAGAGTGAGGTCACGCGACCCCCCCATGTGGTCAGTTTCCTTCAGCAGAGTGGCAGCAGGCCAGTGGAGTCATGGAGCGCTGAGCAGAGCCATGAGGAGCGCAGCCAGCTCCATGAAGGATCTGTGCGCAGTGGGACGCTGGGACGCTGCTCCGGTCTGGCGGGACGTCGCATGTGTGTGGAGGTGGGTCAGTCAATGCGTTTCGTCAGACAACATGGGGTGTCTTTCCACCATATGGGCCCCCTGCTGTCAGGACTTTTCTGTGTTTAGTTGAATTTTTCTTTGGTTTGTCTAGTTGTGTAGAATATATCCGTAGTGTTAATGTTTATTTATCCAGTATTGGTCTGTTTGTATGGACATCTGTTGGGGTGTCTGGAGTGTGAATTCAGAAGTGTGTGTGAGTGAATATGAGCGGCGTGTATATGCAATTTCCTCTTGGATTAATAGATTATCTATCCAGGCAGCAACAACCTTACGACATGAACTGATGCAGCTGATGTGATCACATGACCAGCAGACATCTTCTGTTTATGTTGTCTCGTTACGCCTTGCTCAACACCCACCCCCCCCCGATTTTCTGTCCCGATAAAACAAACTGCCTCCACGGAACTGCCAGAGAAGACGAGTGTTTGTGCATGTATGATTAGGATATGAGTGTGTGTTTGTCACATGAGGTCTCTCAGAAGTTCTGGCTTAATAAACACTTGAGCGGAGCCGAGAGGCGAAACGTGGAGAATGACCATCTGCTGATGCATTCATGATTTCCTTGACATACCAGCACTACTTAATGCATGTTTATTAGAATGTTGTGGCCTCAGGCTCTTTGTCAAGTTAAAACCTGCTGCGTGGCCAAATCTCTCATTATCACCACAAGTACAGTTTGCTGAAGTGTAGTGGTGACAGTGTGCTTGTGTGTTATGGACACACATTTATCATTCTGCTGCAAATGCTATTTTAATGACTTGAGGTTAAATGAACAAAAACATTCTAGCATGCATTCTGTGCTCAATGTTTCCTCACAAAATGAAGGCGCTCACTGCCAAGAAGGACATGAGAAGCTGCTCCATGTCTGCTTTGTAACCATCACAAGGTATTCAGAGGGGATTAGTCGCGTCTGACTCCTCCACTGACGGTCTTGTGATCTAATTAATGGTTTCCTCTTTCCCAAGTTTAAAGCATCTGTAAACCACAGAAGAACTAAGGGCTGTATTATAGTAAACAAAACTAATCAGGCTTTAATGATCAGAACTTCTTTCCCAGAATCCATGAGCTTCTGAAGCAGCAGTACAAAGACGTCGATGATGTCCTGAACTCACCGTATCCAGTCTGTGACACCAGCTCCGCTGCTCCTCCGATGGGCTTGGTGAAAACCCCCACAATGCCCTTCCCAACTCCAGAGATGACCCCTTTGGCTTTGGAACCAGCCGAGCTCTGCGTCTCCCAGTTCTTTTGGAAGTTCTGCATGGGCTGATCCACGATACCGGCTATGGCTCCTGAGAGAACAAGGAACATTTAATAGACATTTGTTTCCCGTTACAGAAATGCTACATGAGGGACTGATAAACGAAAAATGCACAAAGATTCAGGACATCTTCTGAGAACAGAAGGGACGAGCCTTGTTAGCCCAGTGTCTCAGAGACTCAGTTACACATTAGTCCTGCACAAACTATCTGCCTGTGGGTTGATGAAGTGATCTTCACAGATGTCACGGATGTGAGCAGCTGCTGGTTCCTGTGTCCTGGAGTCTGATTTGAGACAGACGGCTTTTTACTGCCCTCTGAGTGTTTATTGAGTCCCTGCTGTGCTGTCTGACGACACGGCCTCTTAGCTCTCTACAACTGTCTGCATCACAGTGTGTGTGGTAAATGTGACTGCTTAGGCTAAAGCTGGTGGTGGAGGCAGATCATCACCAACTATTTAGACCTGTGAAAAAGAAGCAGCAGTCTTTACTGGTGTTGATTCTACTACTTGTAATTATTTCTTTATTTACTGTAGTCTCAGTGTCGTTTTTGCAGCGTTTTCAGACCATCTGGACAACTTTGTACATTGTGTGACTGAAAACAAACTTGTGATGACTTCCACAATTTGACATTTATGACATGTCTCATAAAAATAAAGCTCAGTGATGACTTGTTCATTTGTTTACATCACTCTCCTAGCTTTTAATACCTCATTCTCCTTATATCCAATTACAACCGTTTGAAAGCTGTCAAACTTGAAATACGCTCCTTCTCTTTTTTGTCTTTCAGTTAACTGTTCAGTACAGACAGGTCTGCGACCCAGCTCCACACCTCTACCCTTGAAACCTGACCACCTCCAACCAAATGCTCCCATCAAGAATAACTTCCATGAAGTCATCTGGAGACCGAGCCTCACCTCTCACCACCACCCGCGTCTAGCCTGGAGGGAAAGACATGTCGACTCTGTCAGACGGCTTCCCTCAAACTAATGCTTAGCGTAAATTCTCCCTCACGTTCATTGTCTCAAGGAAGGTTCAGATCTCAGGTTACTGACTGAAATCCTGATTTTTTTAATGAGATTCTGCAGCACCAGAACTAGATGCGCTTAATTCAGCCACACGGCGTGTGTGTGTGTGTGTGTGTGTGTGTGTGTGTGTGTGTGTGTGTGTGTGCATATGGTCACATACCTAACAAGCTAATGCCAAGCCGTGACAGTCCTTGCCTCAGGCCGTCACTGAGACTCTCTGGTAGGTGGCGTCTCCACTCCTCCTGCCTGGTGTAGTGTTCTTCATCCAGGGACAGACGGTCCATGTTCCTGGACAGACTGGTGGCCAAGTTGGTGATGGAGGTCAGCGTGCCTGCAGACAAATGTGATGTGTTCAGCTTCAAAGCTCAGATATAACATTGACGTTATGGAAAGTGAAAAGAAGTGATCACTCTGCCTTAAACTGTAGAAGGTTAAATCTTTATTTGGAAGATTAACATCTTTACTTAAATATGTTCCTGTACACATGGCAACATACACGAGTTGTCTAATAACAGCTGTCTGTCCATAAATAATGAAGCCACCTTTTGAGATGTGTTTGACGAAGGATGTGGTCCCTCTGGACACGCCACTGACAAAGGCTCCGGGGCCGCGGGTCAGTCCCTCGTAGGGCAGCCGGAAGAAGTCGGACACGCCGTTACCGATGCTCCGCACCAGGCTAGCAGGACTGCCCAGGATCTCCAGGGAGCCCACCACCCATCCTGAGAGAGCAGCACACCGGTTATACTGTTGAATGAATTGAGTGCTGATGTCATCAGTGTAGAGCTGAGTGACTTTACTTCAACTTAACCGTATCAACAATGTTTCTGTGATGAATAAAACTGTTCACAACTACTTCAGAGTTCAATCTGAAGTCCATCTCTGCTTTAGGCTCTGATCAGCCGTTTGGTTTAGGTTCACAAAAAAAACTGACAGGAAGAAAATACTCAAATACTTAAACTAATATTTCTGGAGGGAACCAGTATGCTTTAATAATACACAATTTTCAGACCATGTCATATCATCCGACATTGTTGGTTTAGCCTGCTCACTTCTTTTAGGAAAGAAATACATGTGGAGAACCTGCTTGTAGGCGGAACATCCCACATATAAGCCCCATGAGCACCATCATGATCCACGACTCACCAGAACGCGCTTTAGAGGCCGAGACTCCGCCAACATCAACACTGAAGGTTTTCATAGCCTGATTATGGCTTTAATCAAACAGAAGTCTTCATGGAAAACACACACACGCACAAACACACACACAGTGTACACCCATACTCTCACACCTGCATGACATCATACACAAGTTCCAGTTAGATTTATAGCCTACTACTATCTCACCTCTCTCATTCAGCCACACCGCTCCCTTCAGATGGCACGGCTCATTGATATTTATGCACTGACAATTGCATCACAAAAATCTTATAGCCGTTTCTTGAGATGCCAAACCTCGCTCTGGTCTTATACTCCATAAAATGTGTGTATGAATGATGGACTTTGGTGGTAGGAAAGCGGCTCTACTGGGGCCTAGCGGTCATTTCTGCTCACCCAGTTGTGGTTTTGTGAAACTGAATGTCCTAACAGCAGCTGGTGTTTACAGGCCTGAGTCAGGCTTTCAACCCACGAATGTGGACACATGCATACAGAGGGCAAGCCTTCTGACATCTATATGTACTAATGTCTGTGTGTGTGTGCGCACGCGCATAGGTTTACGCCTATGGGAATATGTGCCAATAGAGTGTTGTACTAATCAGTCCCAGAATGCAATGCTTCCTTTTGCCCCTCACTCCATGATGACCAAGACCAGGAGAAGGCAGTGAAGTGATGTGTTGAAATACGAGCAGAAATGAAGGCTCTAACGAGAGACAGCAGGAAGGAAGCGTCCACACAGAATGGTGATTTCTGATGTGGAAATGATGCGGTTAAATCAGAACATGTGTGTCGGCTTTGTGTCGACAGGAGGGACCACGCAGGAGGGAAGTACGCAGCCATCACAGACCTGAGAAGTCAGACCTGCTCTAAACCGCTCCGCTGACACACAAGTCATCAGTGAAGCCTTATGAAGAACCAGTAAATCACCACAAAGACAAAATCTAAATCTCCTCTGAGCCTCCAGTGATTCACATTTTGCTTCCTGGAGCTCTACAGCTTTATGGCATTTTCTGCCACAAACCAGTGGGAGCCCTCGGGTGCAATCATTTCAAAGCTCAACATTAGATTTAGCAGGAATAAATTATGGAAGGTCTCACTTGAGGATACATCCTGCTGCCTTTACAAAGGTGACTGTGAATCTGTGTGCTTGTTTTGTGCACAGAAATAAAAACCATATGCAACATTATGATTCTAGTGTCAATATGTGAAAAACAAGCTTGTTTAAAGGACCATTTGCTGTATGGTGGGGCTGGTCAATTAACCGAAAATAACTGAAATCCAACATTTAAAACCTTTCATTGCCTTAATCTAGCTCACGTCAGTTAAATGGATTGTGTCTGCTCTGTTAGTCTGCTTTCACTCAAAACTAAGGTGCATGCAAAGCATCACAGATGACGTATGGAGACTGAGCCAACAATAGGGTCAGCTCCACGCTCCCCCACATTTCTTTAGTTGAACACAACTACAGAAACATTCAGGGCTACACTCCACACATTCTACCCAACAGCCTGCTGGGACACAAGAATGTGTCCACAGAGTGATCTCAGAAATTACTGTGACATGAATCTGCAGTCATATCAACCCTACTGTGTCGAATGATGTGAAGCTGTGCGGCTTCTTCCATCCACCACCTACCTGCTCTGAAGAGGGCTCCAGCAGCGTAGTGCATAGCCAGAGCGTGGACCAGCTGCCTGGCCGTGGTGCACAGCGGCCCCCTCTCAAACAGGGAGAAGGACAGGGGAGTGTGGTCTGAAGCGATGTACAGCTTTAGGGAGGCGTGGATGCTGACCAGCAGGCTGACCGGCTGGATAGTCAGCCTCTGCAGCCTGACAGGCTGAACCAACGCCTGCACAGAGCGAAGCACCTGGAAGGAGGCCATGAGGGACGTTATGAAGTCAGCATTAGAGTGTAATGACAGCCTACAGCCTCAGAGCGCCTGAACAAAAAGCTTATGAACAGTTCACCTGCTCAGGCAGAATGGGGGCAGACCCCAGAGATGCTGTTGGGACGGAGCTCATGGTACCATCGGGGACGTAGGTGTGGAACAGGGTTTTCACGTAGTAAACAAATGTGTCTTCCAGGTAGACTCTAGCAGGTTGGAGCTGGAAGGAAACCTGAGGAGAAAGAACACAATAGGGACATGAACACTACGGCTTCACAATGACTATCTCGTTGGATCATCGGGAGTTCTGTCTTTTTGAACATAACTTTTGCATTATTCCAGGTACTTTTGTGGGATAGTGTTAGACTCCTAACACTACTGCTGTTAATGATGGAAAAGTTGCTTCAATGAGGAAAACACCTTTAAGAAGGCAGAGAATTCAACAGACCTCTTCCACTGTGAATCCGTCCCCAGCCAGCACGACCTTCAGCTGCAGGAAACAAGAGCGTTTGAACTCCTCCAGGGCTTCAGAAGACTGAGTGGGGTTGTTGTCGCTGCTCCACGAAACCCCCGCCTCAGCTCCCCCTCTCTGATCCTGGCATAGCAGCACGGGGAAGTGGAAACTTGCCCGGTTATACAGCTGGTTGTCAACTTGCAGGCCCAAGCAGCAGACCTCGATTAGAGAGGCATCAGGCATCAAAACCTGGATGGGTGCTGCACCCACGCTGGGGTCGTCCGCCAGCTCCGGGGGCAGGGAGGTGGGTGCTGGGGCCAGGCTGAGGAGCAGCTTGGTCAGTGTGAGTCTGAGCAGCTCCACAGAACCAGATGGACTGGTGATGTCATCACTCAGCACCACACTGGCTTCACTCAGGAGGACTCCAACGGACAGCCTGGAAGACCTGAAACATAACACAAGTCATTAATGTCAAAGTGTCACAAAGTGAAATAAAGAAGCATGTGAAGTTTCACTGATGCTTGTCTGAACCTAAATAACATATGATTCACATTATTCACAGAGGACAGAGTCAGACCAAACCCATTTATCTTCTGATGATGATGTTTGATATTTCAGTGCCCTACCATCACAGAAAACGAACAAAGATCACAGAATGATCTAATTTGTTTACGTTGACCTAATATTGGATTATACTAATTTCCTGTTTTGCCAAAGGGACGGGCAGCCATGTGTTGATGTAATGGAATAAAGCTGTAACACTAAGTTCTACTGTACTAATTTCACTCATGACAGCGCGGAGCTTTTATTGCCCTCCTGTGGTGCAAATGATGCCAGTTTCTTCATACTTGTCATCTAGTAACAGCTGCTACATGAAAAAAAATGCTGTTAATAATCAGAGAGCTATTTTAAGTGAACACAGTAAAATGCACTTAGAGAGATACCTTGAGGTCAGGAAGAAAATCATGCACGGATGATTTTTTATAGTTCAAATATGTAGGAAGCATAAAAAAACAACAATAAAGTGGCTGCATGTGAACACATACCTGCTGTGCTGGCTGATTATAGCATCCATGCTGCCCTCTGGTGCCAGACACAGAACCAAGGTGCCTTTGTCCAACTCCACATCTATGTAAAGACAGCCAAAGCCAGACAAGAACACCACCTGTACAAAGATAATATATATCTGTTGTGAGGAGGATCGATAACATTTAGTGTTGTACAAGATACCTTTGAGGAGGTAACGTTACCCACTCAGATTCCACACTGATCTCTTCAGAGCACACATGTGTCTGACTTTAACCTCCACCTCTGGGTGGAGAGCAATCAACCCCTCGTGAAGCAGATCCCTGCTGCAACGCTTCACTGAGCAGTCATAACAAGTCCAACCTCTGACCGATCTGCCCTGACACGGAGGTCACATACAGACCTCACAGTAATCAGAGATACACAACCATAACCTGCAGCGGGCCAGACACAACACCAAACATCACACACACACTGCTCCGCAAAATCTCACTAACCCCACAAGTTCATGGACTGACCCCCAACCACTGGCTGACGAGCTACTGAACACACACACACACACACACACACACACACACACACACACACACACACCTTTCCTGACTGTCATATATCTTTATTTTTCTTCTTTCTTGTCATCTTGTCTACTTACAACTGAATTACCGTCACTTCATGAAAACCTTTTCAGTCCCACATGTGTTAGTGTTCATTTTGTCATCTAGTACAACGAGAGATTTCTTTCTGTGAGCTGCTGTATGTCACATTCTCAGCAGGGACTGCAACCTCCTACAGGTCTGTCTGTTCCAGTCACCTGGGTACCGGGACAGTTGATGTCGATGGGGTCCGTCCACTCTGTGGGGCCGTGGTCCGACGTGGTTTTCAGCTGAAGCGTTGGCAGCATATCTTTCTGTCGGCACTCAGGGAAACTGGAAGAATGGTGGTAGAGCTCATGGTGCAAAGAAAAATCAGCAGGGAGAGGGCGGCAGTAAACCTCAGTTCTTGGGATTTCTATTCAAGATAAAAGAAAAGGGTAAAACAACATCATATAATCGCCATGACAGAATATGAGTAGGGAGAGAGGGGCTGAGAAGAGGTGAGATCAGTGCAGAGCTTTACTCCCACCTTTAACAGTTTCCTTGAGCAGCAGTAGTATGGGACACTTGTTATGGATCAGCATGCGGGGAGAGGGGTCCTCATTCAGAGTGATGTATGTCACCCCGCGGTGCTCCTGATACGTCAGGACTACGCACCTGCAAAACACAGGTGTTAGCATATCTGAGTCAAAAATAAACCATCTACAGCCATCATCCTATCCCTTGCTGCTCACACAGATACAAGCTAGGAGAGCCACCATCCTGTAAATCCTCACATGACCACCGTGTTCACGGCACCTATGGCCAGAGCCTAACTGAAGTCACACCGTCACTCTGTATACAGTATGTCCAGGTTTACAGGGTGTCTGGATGCAGTCGGTGTATTTGCGCTTAGTATGGTCAGGCAAATGGAATGCATCATGTAGAAAGTATAGTGTTGGTGGTCATTTTGAGCCAAAAAAAACCCCAACAGAGACTGACAGTGGAAACGCTGAGGGCATTTCTCTTTTTTCAGCATTTAACAAGCTGTGACCAGTGCCTCCACACTTCACGTCCTGTGCCAGTCGTTCAGTATCCTGCTATAAATGGACTGTCACAGCCAGCAAACAACAAATGCAATAGTTAACCCACCTGCTGTTCAGGCCACCCCCAGAGTCTGGTTCTACAGGAACAGACAAACTCTGTCTGGGGAAGTCGGGTCGAATTGGAGCTGGGAGGCTCCATGCTGCAGATCCAACTCCACCAGCAGGCCTGGGAAATGAGCTGAAGAGGATGTGTCTGAGTGGTAGAGGGAACTCCACCTTTTCCTGGACGCTGGTTTGGAGGAGGTCCCAGTATGGAACAGAACAGGGTCTAGCCAGGCATGATCCTCCAGAGGCGGCCAGGCTGAACACTGTTGTCTCTGGTATCTCACAAGCCTGAGACGACATGATGGAAAGAGGAAAAGAGGGGAGTAGGGATGAGCAGTGAGGAGACAACAGGCACAGAGGACATTACAGGGACAAGAAGAGAGACAAAGTGAGTACAGGAGAATAACAGCAAAATAAGGGTTAATAAATTAAAAAGGAAGAAAAACCATGAAAGCAAAAAAAAAAAAAAGATGAACAGGAAGATCAAATCAAAGGTCAAGTTAAAAAAGAAAAAGATGGAACAAACACGCCCGGAAGAAAAGACAAACTGAGGTCAAAGAAGATGCAAGACATTTCAAAAGATGCATGAACCAAAATCAAACCACACAGTTATTGAAGTCTCTTCTTTCTCCCGCTGCGCTAAATTGGTAGCAGAGAGGCCCTGCTGTGCTGGGTTAGCAGTCAGCAAGCAGCGAGTTTTTGACAACTGGAGGGATTAGGGTCTAAGCATGATGAATAAGCCAACTAGAAAGACATTCTTAGCCTTGTTTGTGGTCTGTGTTATTGTTGAGCACATTTCCCTCTTTTTTTTTTAGCTTGCTCTTTCTTATAAAGGTTTTTAAACAATTAGTGGCAACTGGTGCACTCTACCATCCTTCTTTAGGAGGCTCTGAAGCCTTGTTAAATGACATCACAACATTGTTGCTCACTTCTGGGAACAATCAGCAGATGAATGAAAGAAGGGAAACCTGCATCCAATTCTAATGTCTAATGTCACTATGAAGTGCTATGACCACATGGTGAGCATGGGGAAGGCAAGGGGCCAGAGCAACGCCATCCATAGGGAGCCGGTCGGGTGTGAGTAGAGAATAAAGTAGCTGTGTGGTGCTCAACTGGCAGGACAGGATGGGATGGGTCAGGATGGGACCACAGGCCTAGTGGTCACACGAGACCCACCAGCCTACTTAGTTTCAGCTAAGTAGGCTGGTTGGACCTTAAGACTTTACAGGTGTTCCTATGTATGAGAAGTCAGCCTGGCACAAGTGGAACCTTCTCACATGTTCTGCTCCTGTCACCATAAGCAGCTATTCTACATTTAAATAAAGAAAGAAAATCTGGTGATTCTGTATGAAATTTGTTTTACTTTTATGTACAAAAAAAAATAAATAAGGATTGACATGGTAGGCCACAGAAGAAATCCTCTGAACTCTTGTGTCATACAACTGACGTTCACTTACTACATAAATGTCAGTTTTAAAACATGATAATGCATCAGAAACATCAACTCAGTGCAGAGACAGAAGGATATTACCTGGCCATCAGTCCCCAGTGCATGATGAGTTAGCAGAGGACGATACTGGATCACGTAGGAAGTGTTGTTGATAATAATTGTCCTGTCCTCAACCTGCAGGATCTGGATGCCATGTCTCACCACAGACGAGATGCAGAACTGACCCAGCTAACAAGAAAACCATTTCATTAGCTTTTTCATAATTTATAAATACTTTAGAGCACATCTCAAAAATATGTCAAAATGCATTTGTTTTCCACTATATCAAATAAAGTATCACTTGTTTTTGTTTTGTATGTGTATAGTTGTTCAAGTCCTGGTTGATGCACAAGAACAGCCAAAAATAATATAGAATTTGATAAATACATCACAAAATGGATGTTTCTGGGCTTCAGAACAGCCTCCTTTTAACTTCAGAACCATTCATGGACTGGGTTTGACTGAATGTTGTAGAAAGAGTCTAGCTGCTCTCTGCTCACCTTCTGTTTTCCGGGGTAGGATCCCAGGGGGATGTCAAACTCTAAGTATCCCTCCTCATCCAGCGTAACCACGTCGGACCCTGCTCCCTCTTTCCATCGGGGGGAGGTCAGGTCATGGACAAGTTTCAATGCTGGAGACTTGTGGACAGTGTTGGTGTGGGCCCAATAGATACCAATCTGGAATGCTTCCTGAAGGAAGGTGGGAGAAAATGAAGGAATGGTTGAGAATGGAAGACAATCAGATGAAGAATTGTGGAAAATGACATCATTGTCAGTCATGTCAGACAAAAGTTATTATTAAAATTGAATGTATTTGGTTGCGTTTTGGAAATAAGTCAGATTTTGCTTCATTACCGACAACAGCAGTGCTGCTGTGTCCGTCATTCCCTGCATAGCAGGCCAAATAGACCTGGAAGCAGGGAGCATGGACATTCCTTTACTGCTGGCTTCATCTGGAAAACAGGCGAAGTGTCCCACTGATGCCTGAGTGATGCACTGATCTTTCACTTAGCGGTGCAGCTCTACAGCACTGTGAAACTTGCCAAAGACAAATGTCTCCATTGCTCATGGCAGAATAAAAAGCAATGTGCAAAGGAAACTTAATTTCTTCCTTTTTCACAAGGTACCACATTTTCCTAACTTACATCTTTTTTTCTTTGTGCTGATCTATCAGCACTTGTTTTTTGACACACAGCCAGTGACAGAAAAATCAGTATGTTGATGTGTTGTGTTCCATTGGGGAGAAACCATCAGGAGACCTCCCCTTCTCACATCTCAGAAACTAATGGAAAGACAGGCTTAGAGTATCCAATGACGGAAACTGCTGCAGATAAAGACTGAGCTGAACAAAATAAAGGAAATGCTGTAGTACCTGTTCTGGTGACTGATCATAGGTTCTGTCTGATTGAAATATGGAAAGAGACGGTTTTGACAGATTTAGGTCTATCAATACAGCAGGATGAGCACTGCAGATTTCAGTTTAGGACTTGGTGAGTGCATTAATGCATGTTTGAAAAAAAGTCCCACTGAATGACAATGCTAACATTTTGACTTTATATTATTGAGTGTTGTGCATATCAAGATGCTGATTAAACAGCATGACTACTACACATATGCTTTGGGATGAAACAATAAAAACCCCCGTTTAAAATAAGTCATCTTCAAATCATCAGTTGTCACTCACATCTGATGATTTGTCTCGTCTTCTTTAATGCATGTCTGGACCAGACAGATGATGCAACAGTTTCCAAGACTAAATAATTTTAGTATGTTTAGTTCTCTTCATGTCACCACTTTTGTCTGAGCTCAGAACAAGGGTGGGATTAAACAACCCCTGTGATATTATCTCGATCAAATTGTTTGAATGATATGCAAATTTACCTGTCAAGAAGGTTCGAAGAATGATGCCATCTCATTTTTGGAAATTTAATTAAATCTACATTCATTTTGATTATTTTTTTTACTCCCTACCTTGAAGTTGGGGGGTACAATGACTTTGCCAGCTGGTATTTGGAGAACAATGGTCTCCCCCTCAAACAGCCACAGGTCCCAATGGGAGTAATTTGCCAGCAGGGCCCAGGGAAGCAGCTCTACCAGCAGTGTATTCAGGCTGGGCTTCCAGCAGGACAACTTGACCTGCATGGGATTGTCCCACTGGGCGAGGGGCTCCAGCACTGACCTGTGGAGAGAGCATGTTAACAAAGTGGTAACTTCAACAACACCTCACTTTAGGAATTAGACTGTAGTACTAATTCTTAAATTAGTACTACAGTCTGTGTAGTAAAAAAAATGGATGGTATGGTCTTTATTGACTGAATGTTACTGTAATTTCAACTCAATCGGAATTTAATGCTTTTTTTGGATAATATCCCTCTCTGCAATGGATTCGACAGGACCACAGACAGGCAGTATGGCTATGAGTACATATCCTCCTGCATCGCAGCCTTATAACAGAGGTGTAGGCAAACAGACGCACAGCTACCTGTGATTTAAAATCAGTTTTGCCACATTAGTTGGGTAATAAAAGTCATTGATTCGCAGTAGTTATGAAAAAGGAGTAATTTGTGTGTGGACACGTCTCACATACCATCATAAAGAGAGCAGCACGTATCCAAAGGAGGCGTTCTGATGTGTTGTGTTTAAACAAATATTATAGTGATACACTATGCAGGCCATTAACATACTGACAGTCAGCCAGCCTAAACAAATACATAGAAAGAAAATGGTCTGCGACCACATTATGCAACACAAACCCACACAGAGAACAGTCGACAAAACAGACAAACAAGTAGGCAGAAATATGCAACTATTTTTCCACAAATCCCGACATTGCATCCATTTCATAGTGATCATGGTCTCGTGCACCCTAAACAGTGCTGAGTGCCAGAAACGAGCAAACAAACAATTCTCTCAGCCTTACTCTGAAGTCAGAAACCATGGAAGACAACCCAGTCCTTCCTGGGTTGTCTTCCATGGCCTCATCAACCTGCGTCTCCAACTCACACACCCAAAGCATTTCCACATTAAACCAAACCAAACGATAACAGTTCAGCTGTATAATTTACTGTTGTGTGTGGGGGATACAACAGTTGTCTCCAACCCCCGGGTTGTGGACCGATACCGGTCCCTGGGCCAATCTCTACCGGGTCAGACAGAAAGAATCCAGAACTTACATTATTTCTGTTTTATTTATCGTCTGATTCTGAACACTGTTTTGTTTTAAATGATTCTCTCCTCCACATCTGTCTATGAGTCACTCCTGACGCTGGTCAAGATGCTTGCCATGGTCACATGACTACCTTCTTAAAGGGGCCGCTCTGGCATCCAACACAGAATACATTACTGGTAAATTCAATATCCCAAGCTAGTCAAATTAACAAAAAACAAATGTCTTTATAAAAGTTCCTTAGTGCAGAGTAAAAGTCAGTGAGGAAACAGAAGAAGAACCTTCGACCACAAAGAAAAAGAAAGCAGCAAAAATAAGTTTTTATGCAGGTCGTTTTTTTATTTTGTTATATTCATCCAACACACCTTAAATGCTGGTCAGTGAAAATATTGTCTGATGTTAAACCGGTTCGTGGTGCTCGGTTGGGGAACATTGAGATGAGACATTGATAAAGGCTACAGGCAGCAGAGTGAACAGCTCATGAATCACATTATTAAGTTCACAAAAAAGGTAGTTAGAAGACATGCACCCAGCAGCTCTGTGAGGACACACCATCTCAATAGCTGAGGGTTCCAGACTCTGGATCCCACCCACATCCTGCAGCTGAAGATTACCGAACCCCAACCACAAGGTGTTTAATGACTAGAGATGCCGCTCTACTACCAACAATCCAATGGAGAAAGAAAAGTAACATTTACCACTTTCAACTTCCTTCGAGGCATTTTATCTTTTCTTAACGACACAATATTCACACACTCCCTTTCAAAGAGTGTAGTTAGTTTAGTTTCCTGCTGTGGAGGGCTGCACCCGCTTTCCAAACTACAGGTGTAACTCAAGATATGAGCAGCTTGATATAAAAGTTTAAGACACGACCCATCACTCTGTCCATATTATTGTTCAACATAGGACACCACCACTAGATGGTGGATGGATACAACAGCAGCTGAGACCGTATCTCTTCTCGTTGGTGGAGTAAAGACGTAGCTCGTGACTTTTGCGTTTCTTTTTATACTTTATCATTTTTACATAACATATATAATTAACTGTACACAGGTAAAGTCTGCATGCGTATTGGTTGCTAAAATGTTTTGTTCCATAATTTAGGGGTTTGGAGCTTTTTTTAAAATGCTGGAATGAATGAAAATGATATTAGTTACTTTAAATAAGACAATGTTGTTTGACTTGCGAGCCCTGTCATGGAACAGATTAACTCGTATCTTGAGGTACTACTGTATTGATATATAATATGAATATTACACAAATATTATATAACTCACTGACTCAGTGAAAGTCAGTGAGAGTTATACTCGTATTAACTCTCAGTGATTCTCTGCAAAATGACAAGAGGAAGAGGGAAATCGGAGGAGAATGACAACAAAAACTGAAAAGAAGTCCTACAGCAGGTGGACTCTTCTGTGGATGAGTTAAGGAGCGACTTTAATAAGTTCAGCAGTGGCTGTAATAAGAAGTTGGAAGAAAAGCTGAAACCGATACTAGACTGCGTGGAAAAAATGAAGGATGACATGGAGAAAATGCAGAAAGATGCAGATGAAAAAGAACGAAGAATGTTTGCCCTAGAGCAAGAACAACAAAGAATGGAGGATTTCGAAGAAAGCATTTGAATAAATGATGTGATTGTTACCGGTGTCAGAATCAAGCCCAAGTAAATGTGCGCATGTTGTGGCCAGGGGAGAGGAAACTGAACACAGCACTGACTATGAGTAAGTGGAACAACAGGTGATTTCTCAACCGAGGGATCTGGAGATTAATATTGATCCGGACCAGATCAAGACATGCCATTGACTACCGTCTGGAGGTAGGAGACCACCTGCAGTGCTGATAAAATTCCTAAATCGCATGTACAAAATTGCTCTTCTGAAACAAGGCCCTAAACTGAAAGGAAAAAACTTATACATCAATGAGAATCTCACCAAAAAGAATGCCGATATAGCCAAAAAAGCTTGTCAGTTGAAGGAGAATGGGCTGATCGATAACACCTGGATGAACAACCGCAGGATCTTCATCAAAACAAAGGAGCTTTCTCCGGAGCAGATGAAAACGATGATTAAAAATGTGGAAGAATTGGAGAAATTCAACCAATAAGGTACAGGCAAACCTCAGTTTCCGACCACAATTCGATCCGGAAGGCTGTTCGAATAGCAATTTGTTCGAATTCCAAATACATTTTTCCCATTACAAATAATGTAAATGGTCTTAATCCATTCCAAGACGCTAGAAAACTACCTTTTTCCAACATATGTTATTCATAATGTCATTTATATATCAAAATGTGTATAGTAATGAAATATATCAAAGAAACGTAAAAGAAAGAAGCAAACACGAGAAAGAAAAAAACCTCCCAAGTAATCAGGTTAGCCTAAGGTACGAGTTACCGTCATCTTTTGGACAGAAGTTTACGGTACCGTTACTCGTACCATAGGCAATGGAATGCAAATTAAGTGAAAAATTATTGAATACAGTAAGCTAAAATAAAAAGCACATTACCGTCACTTTTTCTCTCGACTTTTCCTCGCCTTTATTGTGCTTGGCGGCGAGAAAAGGGCGTTTGTTTCGATTTTGACTTCCAAAGTTTGTTCGACATCTAAGACAAAAAAAATCTGAATTTTTTGGTTGAATTCTGATTTGTTTGATGTCGCAAGTGTTCGAAAACCAAAGTTTAGTTGTATGAACAAAAATAACTCAACACAGCAGAGAACGGCCATCTCTGCACTGTCTGAAAAAAATAAAGATCTAATACAGAGAACTGCTGATCAAGATAGTTTGGAATTGAAAACTAATCATTTTGTGGATTATGCCCCGTTTGACCCAAATGGAATTTTGGACACGTCAGGTATTACATGGAATAGTTGAAAAACCATTCAACATAATCAATGTCAGAAACATTGACTAATGAACAAAAAAACATGGATATCTGCTTGGAGGGATAACATCAAGTTTGACACTTCAAAGAGCATGTTGATATCTTTTGACAATAGCATGTATAACTGTTAAAGTGTCTAAGAAACGGGTTTAATTCTTCTGAAAGAGGTGAATATGATCATCATATTGTTGTGGTAAACAATGGCAAGGTGCTATACAAATAAACTCGCCTTGCCTATATGGTGGTGGTGCATGGCTAGGCCTGCACATTCACTTGAATGGGAGAATGTGTTCAAATGATGCTGTAGATATAAATCAGTGGAAGTAATCCTCTGGGCTCTATGCAAACCATCACACTTCAGGACAGGAAGTGTGACTCCTCTTCTTTCTCTCACTGAAAAGCAAGAAATCACCAGACAATTGCCCAGCCAGCCAGGTAACGATACCGGTTCGTGTGTGTGTGCAGCTGAATAATCTGTGGGTGCATGTGTGCTAGCAGACACAGAAGAGAAAGACCAATGCAACCACAGCAGACATATGGCTCCCATGTCCAGCAGACCCACTGGATCTTGAGCTCAGAGTCTGTGGGAGAGCATGTGGGTATGTTTCCAGCTCTGCTATCAAGATGTGATTGCTTTGTGACAAAAGTATTTCAGAGTGACATTTGTGGATAGATCCACATGTGTGTGTTGCCCCAACAAATGCACACAAAATCATGCATTGGCCACATACACTCCACAGCTATGCCAACTTTTAACTGGATGCAAGGCCCTGTGACTTGTGTGAGAACGTGGGACTGTGACAGAGTGACAGACTAAATCTCCGGTTTGTGGGAAAGGCAGCATGGTCCCCTGCTAACATCTGATGCATGGCTCTGCATCGTCTTTGCAGTTAATTGTTTTATTATGGGAACAAAGACTCTACAATAAAGAGGAGCCTCCATCATTAAAAGGCACACCCATATACATTGTGCTTTGAGGCAGGATTTCATAGAGGCCTCTTAGTACAAAAAAAATGCTTTGTGTCAATTAGATTTGTGTTTAAATTCTAATATTCTACAGCAAAGGGGGAAATAAACTGCAGGTTAAACCACTGTAAAAGAGCAGGAGGTGTCAAGAAGTCGGTTCATGTTCCCATGATACTGTGAGTAGTGATGTCTGAATGGCGCCCTATGGGGCTTTGAACTGTTTGCGACAATTGAGCCGAAAACAAAGCTGACATCACTGTCACCTGACTCACATAACCCAAACAAGTCATTATTTTTCTAGTGTTCCTTGCTTCACCTGATTATCTTACCTTTGTAAGTGTGACTGGTTCCTTTAAATGAACTGAACAGTAATTGTAAAAATAGAAACACAACATGCATTTACCTTTAGTTAGGCACTTTCTCCCAAATGAACAGAGAACATTTACTGTACCTGTCCATATCTTTGGTGACATAGGGCCATGGTGGCTCAGCGGAGATCTTCGCACCATAAAAGTCAGCCAGGATGTGTTCCAGGTTGTCCTCATTTCCAGTCTTATACATAATCTGTTTGATCACGCTGGTGGAGATTGGTACAGCACACTGGGAAGCATCTTCATCCTCCCTGTTAGATGGAGGACAAACATTAAATCAGACCGTTAGATTCCTCTAACTAGACGTAAGGATGATGCACATGTTTATTAGTCTTTGAGGGAAACTGCAGCCAGCATTCATTTGAAAAGGATACCTTACAGGACATTATTCTCAGCGATTCTCCAACATCCAGCTATCTCCAGCCAACTATCTGCAGCTCCTCCTGCCAAGCAGGCACTGTATCAGCTGATTTCACTTATCTTGATTATCTCCTCTTCTGTGATAAGTGATTGCATGAAGTGAAAACCTCCAAACCCTCTGGATCACAAAGACACGCATTTGTGAGCCCCTGCCATAGATTTTGTCAGCAAATCCTGCTTGGAAGCTTTTTTACATCTTCTATGCCAGAAAAAAAAATCACACTTATTTGTTTTTCACTATAGGACAAGACATTTCTTGTAGTGACGGACAGGTGAAGCCCCATGAAGCATTGAAGCTTTTCATCCAATCGGTTAACTCCGGTTCAAAGCTTCTAGTAGGCTTCATTTGCTCTACTATGACATTTACTGGATGCTAAAATGTCATTTTGCATGAGTTTGAAGTGTGTGGCATTTTACAGAAGGCCTGTAAATAAAACTGTCAGCAAAATAAAGAAGTATGCAAAACATGTATATTTTAGGCATGGCGGTACACTGTGTGTGTGTGTGTATAAATAAATAAAAAATCAAATAAATCCCCGTTGGGAATTTACTTTTGTTTAACTCCAAATACTTGAACACATATATAGCGTACACACACACACACACACACACACACACACACACACACACACACACACACACACACACACACAGTACATGAACATATAAAATGGTTATATGTTCATGACGACAATGAAAATACAGTAACCATATATAGTGAGAGGAGGATGGACATATAGTCTTGCCTTACACAAAGAAATTCAAAAAGATCACAGAAAAGTTAGACAGCAGTAAATACTGGATATCTCAGCTGTAGATGCTCGTCAGTTATGGCTTTGCAACGATGAGTAAAAATAACTAAACCCAAACACAGTAATGAACTCTTCTCTTTCTCTGGGCAGCATGCAGTTCCACTTGGCTAAAACAAAGTGTTCCCCTTACCCAGAGAGATAGTTTATTAATAGAGCTCATTGTGCTACAAAGAACACAGGGGCAGTTCCCAATTGGATCTGGAAAAGACAAAGAAGAGCAACAAGGTGCCGACAGGAAGTTTTTCATTTAATGCATTCCTGAGAGGGGAGACTGCATGAGGCTTCTGACTGTAACCCCTCAGCTTTCTAATGTGGTGGCCCAAAATGAGGAGAGCAGGACATAATGGTTCTGGCTAAGACTCCTCTGTACCTCCTGTGTTGTACACCACAGCTCTGCTCTCCACCTCATCCATTAGAGCCCACAACTATTTCAGATTACAGGAAGGAAAGATGAGCTGTTGACCAGCAAACATTCAAGATTGGATCCATCCTAGAGGTTTGGGGGCTGGTGTGCATTCTACACAGTCATATGAAGGTATGATCACCATTGTGATTTTTAGAGTATGCATTATTGAGGGATGAAGGATGGATGGATTTGAGCAGATGGGGGATGTGGGTATGTAAGTTTGTATGGTGAGAGGCAGCTTAGAGAGGGGACGGATCATAAACACAAGGAGCATTGTGGTTGGGATACATTGGTTGTTTTAGAGTTTGCTTTTTGCACACATGAGAAGGATTTATCTACAACAACAGAGTCCAAATATATTCCCAGTCACTGTATGGCCACTGTAGTTCCTTCATGGTAACTGGAATGAAAATAAACTCTGTGACCAGATATCTAAAAATGCTAAGAATTCTCTCATGGGGAGTCAAATACACTAAATGTTTGCTCTGCTTTTTGACAGCAGCACTATTTGCTACCAATGGGGTGATTTTTCTTCTGTGATTCACATAAAACAACATGGATAATAGATGTACAGATTACAAACACAGAAGGAACAACAACAATATAGAATGCACATGTGGTAGATATTCCCCCAGGAGCCACCAATGCTGAAAAATAATCACTCATGCTACTGAAAGACAGTGAACTACAGCGTCCATGAAAGAAACCAGGGTGATTTTATAGATTATGTAACCTACAGATGCATTACAGACACATGGCATTTCTTAAAAAATGTTGATTCAGCTTAGTGGATTCTACTATGACCATTCTACTATGAGTGATACACAATAGGAGAAAGTGTGAACACAAACTGACAACGTGGGACACACTAACAGGAGTAATGGGGATGTTTGTGACAGATGAAGTGCTGACTGTCAAACTTAAACTGTTATATAGCTACCCGAGACAATGAAAGACATGGACCACACAGATACAAGGACACATGTGTTCATACACTGCTCATCCACCCACACAAACATGTGTGTGTAGACACTTACAATCCTCTCAACACAAACAAATAGAGAGCTGATACGGGGCCAAAAACTTGCTCTGTGTTAGTTCTTGCATCAGAATAAGGCGTAATTATGGTTGAACCCTGACATGTCAGAATAGGAGCAGCATCTCAGCTGCTGCCTAACTGGCTTCCTGTTCCACTGATATGTGCCTGATCTTCTGGATTAGATCCTTGCAAGGGCTCAAGGACACCACAAAATGACACGCAATAATCTTAAGACAGTGTCTCACTACTGTAAAAAGTTATTATAGAAGCAAACTGAGCAGGTTTGTTGAATTAATATAAAGCTGGACAGGAAGATGTAAATTATTTGTTTAATTTGTCATGCTGGTGGGAATGACGAACAAATATCTGTGGTGGAAACCATTAGAGATGAGGCTCTGCCTCCGAAATAATGACAGACACTGATTTGTATTATTGTTATCAATAGAGACAATAATGCAATTACCTACCAAACTACTCCAGGGGGTATTTTGGGGTTTTGATAGATGTTTTAATTAAAATACATTTCATCTAGCTCTTTGGACGCATTTATGCAGTCCTATGTTCTATATACTCGACAGATTTAATGTATCAAAGCTCAAATAAATATCTTTAAATTTTTTGCCTCCATGCCAGTGATGGTTATAGCTGAAGGTGTAATGTTTTTATCTATGCAATCACGAGGATTAGATGCCTCAGGAACATGGACTCAAAGATGAAAAGATTAGATTTTGAAGGTGAATTGTTACCTCTAAAAACCTGTTTTTGGTCATAACCCTGTAATTCATTCACAAGTTATGAAAGAATTTCACTTTGAATACCAAAAAGACAAAATGACCTGAGAACCACTTTCCTGACTCTGGTTTAGCACATCACATAATAACTTAAATCCATTAACATTCTCTGCTGTATGTAATTTGTGAGTCTGGACTGCTTGGTGGATCCATTTAGTTTTACCTGGCCTGGAACATGAGGTGGTGGGTGAGGTCAGCCTCAGTGTTCAACAGTGGTTCCTGGTGTCCCTGCCCATGTATCAGCTGACTCTCTCTCAGTCCCAGACTCCTCTTCTCTATGTGGACGATAACCGGATCTGGCAAGTGGCTCCTCATGACAAAGAGTGGACTGAAAACCACCTGGAAAAGCCGATACAGAGTACAGTGGCTTATTAAAGTGTTCATACCTCTTGAACGTTAGAGCTTTTGTCATGTTAAGACCACAAATGGAATTTTATGTGAAAGGCCAACATAAAGTGGCATATAATTGTGAAGTACATAGAAAATTATACATGATTTTACAAATAAAAAACTGAAAAGTACAACGGGAAAAGATACCTACCACTCTCTGCTGCATGTGTGAGTGAGGTTCAATTCTGATGACAGTACACCAAACATACAGCAGCGAACCACTGGAGCAAGGCACCTGACAGGAAGACAAATGAACGGTATTGTTAGCATCATTATTTTACATGTAAAAGTTTAAAAAAAGATGTACAGTATACTGAAATTATAATATGCAGTGCGTCTCACATTGTTCCCTTGATGCAACAGGAGAGGATTGATTAGGCACTCATCCTTGTTTGTGGTTAGAATGTAAAATATACATATTTGATGACTGTCTCATTTAGTCCTCAATCCTCACAAAAGCCTTGGAATGATAAAACATGCTACAAGTGCCTACAACTCAGTGACAGACTGGGGACTTAATTTGAAAGGGTTACTGAGAAAAGTACAAGACAGCAGCCAAGAGAGTTAGATGCCAGAACAGGTGAACAAGTTGAATTCCAGAGGATGAATTAAAAAAAGGAGATAACTTAATAAATGGATGATATATGATAGAGCTAGTGTGTGGGTAGAAAGTAAAAGAAATACAGAGAGAGAAAAAGTAGGAAACTGACAAAGCCTGATGTGAGCACCCAGCTACTGCTCCAGGCAGCTCTCATTCAGAGCAAAAACCCCAGTGGGTGTAATGAATGACATCTGAAGGGAAGAGATAACAGTTGAACTGAACTGGAAGTGTTCAGACCCCCACACAGAAGCTGAAAGTGGTTGAAAGTGCCTCATAATGGAAGGGATTGAGTAATTGATAAAGCTCTTATTCACAGAGGCGGTGGCAACAGGAGTCTACCAGAGACAGTGACAGCATGAAGTTGTTTCAGTGTTCGAGTGTTCTACAATAAATAGATAGCAAAATATGCCAGTAGCAGGTGTGACATGTAACACGATACTGTCTAGCGTGACGTATAACATAAAAACCCATAGAGGAACAGTGATGGTGATCTAGGTGCTGTGCCTGTGTTAGCAGTACATAAACTCCAACATGGACATGATGTGAAAAACTGTGTATCCATGCAGTGTATCCAAGTGCTTATTTAGATCATAAGTACAATAAAGGAAGAACTGAAGGACTTGGATGCTGTAGACAGAGACATTATTTCTTTTAATAAAGAATTTCCTTGACGGTATTGATGAAGATGAGTGGAGGAGTAATTATTTATCTTTTGGGGCTGGTCGAGCCAGATTGTAGGTTGGATAACAGGAGGAACATAGGGCAATAGAGGCATGGATGGAGTAAAAGAGTGATTTTCTGGCAGTAATCCAGCAGTGTGAAAGTGCCTTCAAAGCCAGTCCCTGTGCCCACATATCAGCTTGTGTTTCCTGTTTATGGTTAGTGCTGTTATGAGAGAACATAAACTGTATTTTCTGCCTCTCAACATTAGGTTATGGGTTAACGGGCCTTTGTAAGACTATCTGAGGGAAAGATCACAATCTGTTCTGAACTGTGACTAGCAGCATGGAAGCTTTGCCACCGTGGCCACCCAGGAGCAACATGCCACACAGGCCACTGTTGGTGGTCCAGTCACCAGCATCAAACATGTGTGCATGGATAAGAACAATTTGGAAGAAGTGATGTGTCCAATTTACACATCTATCTGTTTACGCTGGCGAGCGCATTTAGCAGCTACATCTGAATAATTGCATGTGTAATGAAGATCATATTAAAAATAAATATCGAAATATGACACACGGGCTCTGTTGGGTTTCACTGCGACAAACCTGTTTGGGATAGGATAGGATGGCGGTGTGTTCACATGCAGCGGCTCCTCTCTACTGCTAGAGTGGGTCTTTCGTGTTTTTTTTACTGCCTGTGGGTGTGAGATTGTAATTTCATCTGTGCTGTATGTCGTGCATATGTGGTACATTTGACAAAAAATTTGATTATGACTATGACTATACAACTGTGACCTTTCACATTATAAAAGCCTCCACATGGAGCTCTCTTGGCTAATAGTTTGTATGTGTCTGTGTTGCCATACCTGCACGACAGAGCTGCTGCTGCCCTTGTCGTTTCTTTCCAACTGAACGTCCTGGGACCAATCTTCATCCCCACGGGCCCTCACACACAGCTCTGTCATCTCAGCATCTTCAAGCACATATGATGGCAACTTGGCCCCGGCCTCCAGGCAGTCACAGTGTTCCTTCACCACTGTTTGACTGTCAGGGCCCAGGTAGTGCTGCACCACACGCAGCTCAATGTCCTGGGTGAGGTAGCTGCACATCACTTGCCTCCCACAGATTATCACCTTAGAAGAAGGTTACATAGGAGCCACAATTAAAACAAAACAATTAATAGAGGCAACAAATACCGGATGGGGAACATATGCGACCATATAATGTTCTGAAAAAACATCTTTTTCAACTCAAGACACTTTTAGTGACTCTTATAGGATCACATTCACTGGTCCGGTCTCACTAATAAAGGATGCTTGAAAATAAGTAGAAAACTTAAACAGCAAAATCTTAAAAAATAAAAAATTACCTGCTACTAGGAATGCTCATTTAAAAAAAATTGCTATCCAAGTGAAATGTGTGGATATTTATTTGCTCCAGATTAAACATCACAACATGTAAAAAAACAAACTCCTTGACTTGTTCAGGAAATTTCACATTCATACTGATAGTCAGAAAATGGTAGATGACTCTCTCCAGAGCAGAACAGGTCACGTACCTCTAGTTCTTATTCATGAAAAAAACGAATGATCGATAAATCTGTGGTGATGAGGGTGTATTTGCATGTCTGGAATGGGCTTCCTGGGTGTGGGAGGGAGAACTTTGGGCTTCTCTTCTGAGACTGCTGCCCCCTTGACCCACACAAGAGGAAGAAGATGAATATGTATGTATGATAGAATGAAACGTCAAAGGAAGCTTTGACTGTTGATTCTAAGGGCCTGATGGTTCTACAGCTGGACTGCTACTGTTAGCTCTTCTCAGAAGGCTGTTTTAAATATCCAGTTCCTCACACACACACACACACACACACACACACACACACACACACACACACACACACACACACACACACACACACACACACACACACACACACACACACACACACACACACATACACACACACATACACACACACAACATGAAAGATGGGACATTTTTCTCTTTGTGACAAATATTGTGATTTGTCTATCTTTGATAGACAAATCACACATTTGTTGATTTTCAGCTCAAACATCCCCATCTTCACATGTATTCTGCCACAGGCCTCAAAGAAAGTGTATGCCTGTGTGTGTGCATCTAATTAGAGAACGTACGAGTCTGCAGATGTGTGTCTGTATGGTATTTATAAGCGCAGATTTATATGAGGGGACTTTTTTCAACAGCAGCCAACATAAGGTGTCAATATGAATGATAATGAAAGGCTGTCACAATGAAAGACCACAGGGTAGCTAGCTGAGAAGGGTGAGTACAGCACTGGGACAAAAAAACCCCCGTCAAATACTAAAAAATAATTCATGGAATAGAAACACCAACATGATGATGACACAAGCTGTAGCCAACTTCCTATGTGGGGGCAGCTGCTGTCCCACTCTGATGCCTTGCACTGTGAACTGGATGTGACCAGTGCTCATGCCCTGTCTCTGGATCAATGGGAACAAGATGTAAGCAGAAGTCTGGGACAGATGGAGAAAGGAATGTGACATACTGAGACTGTTTTGTCTGCAGGGACAGCGGGGGACATGTGCGACACTTGATATGGTTTACATAACATTTTGTCATCAGTATAATTTGACTGTATTGTTCCATTGTCAGGGAGACAATGACATGTATTTGTGGTGGATGATTATCCACCACCATTCTTGGTGTAGAAAAGCTGAACACGGCTGATTTGGTTCATGGTTGTTTATGATTCCCTGTGATCTTCTGTGAGGATAAATTGTACTTGGCTGGTTTCAGGGTCATAAGGTTTTTTTTAAGTGTTTTACAAAAGGTTACAAAAAGAATACAGTCTGCAATCATGTGAACAACAGCTAAGTCGTGACATACAAATAGAAGAAAACCTGGAGATTAAGAAGGGATCATCCCAAAATCAGCACTAGGAAAAAAGGCAAGGCTTCCAACACATTGCAGCTGTCAACATGAAAATAACAATTTCCTAGTTTGTGTATAGTTATAAATGACTTACAACATTTTAGATTTAGCAGGGAGCCGATCTGCAGGGCGTCGATATTCTTAATTATTTCAGAAAAAAATTGTTCAACTTTTATAGATATGATGGATTTGTGATAAAAATCTTCATTTCAATTAAAAAAGTATTGCATTGCCAACACTAGAGGGTCTTTACCCTTTACTCTCTATAAAGAAAACCAGGTTTGGGTGATGCTCTCTGCTGCCTCTCCTTCATTTGCTTCTGAATATTACAAAGTTCTTCTGATGAACTTGATGCTGGAAATTTAAAATGCCAAATGTTTTCTATAAAGATTCATTCTTTGAAGTACACATGGTAACTACATGACACCTGTAACCTCAAGACAGAAAGATGCTGAAAAAAAGCAGTGAGTTCAGGATCTGTTTAGATTTATCTGCCAAAACTCAAAACTACACTTAGAATAAACACCTGTAATACCTTCACTTGCAATACTTCTCGTACTTTCATAAGTAGTGCAGCAAAGCAGACACAGAATTTAATGCAGCAGAATTAAAAGGATGCAAAAGTATGTACGTAACACTTGCTGGATGTGTTCACAAAATTTTATTTTTGTGTACTTTCTTTAATAAACATGTAAAAGGTATGGCATATTTTTTATTATGAAGAAAAAAACATGAAGAGGAGAATAGTGAGTAGGCCAGAAGTGCCTGTACCTGCTTCTGAACACCGTTCAGTTGTGCCACCTTGATGATGAGTGAAGCAGTGCATCCTTTGTATTGAATGGTCCTCACCAGAGTTCCCACATTGTCCACACTGAAGGCCTCCGACCAGCGCCAGTTCCCCCATCCCTCGATGCAGATGTGCAGCAGCTGCAGCATACGACAGAGAAGGACAAACAAACACACACGCAGCAGAGACAGAAGACACTAGACATCAGAGGTTCGTCTTCTTGCCCTTTATTTATCCCAAGGCAAAAGACGAGTAAACAACATGATTCTTTGTTTAGGAGATTTTGGTAGGGGGAGAAGGGAGACAACAAAGTTCCTGTTTACTGGAGCTGAACAGCCTGCTGCTATTGGAAGTAGAAATGGAAGGTCACACACAATAAACTGACTGGTGGAAACCAGCTGATGTGGAAGCTCATTACGGATGCACGAGTGTGTGTACTTGTGTGGTTGGATGTGGAAGGCTATGTTCTCTACTTGTCTAAATAAGAGGCAAATAGTTTGCCTCTCAAACCTTTCAGCTTCATATCCATCACTTCAACATCCATGTGTGTGGCTCGGTGGAAACAGCAATAAACATGGACATTTAAACAATTTTACAATGGTGACAATTTTGTGGCAGACAATTTTTTGCAAGTTTCTTGTATTGTGGTTGATAACATCACAGCATGGCTGAAAGCAAGGAAGCATGATTTCTCAAATAACTGAATTCAAATGTGCAGACGAGTGTTTCACATATTTTCTTCATTAACACACAGTAGGTACTCTTTGGACCTGGAAGGACTCATTCACAGTGTGTTGATCACAAAAGAACAATGTGTGTTCACACAAGAAAGGTGTGTTCACTCAAGAACAATGAAAGATGATAGCTCAGCCCTGAAGAACATTCTAAGGTAATCCACAGGTAGGTAGCAGCACAAGACAAACTTTGAGTAATGTAAGTCCGGACATAATTGTATGCTGATTGGCTGATAATATAAGCACAGCCAAAATTGTCATCATCATTCTGAAAAACAAAACAAAACAAAAAATCAGATGAAAACAACAGATTGAAAGGCTCAACTGTGAAGATTGAACACACCTGATGATTTTCCTGTACGTCACACCATGTTATACCCACCATCAGCCAACTAATGTCACTAAGGTCATCTTGTTTGAATGCAATCAAAGGCCAGTGAAGGTATGCCATTGTGAAGAATGTCTCAGATACTTAATTCCTCTCAGCAAGTCCCTGAAATTGTTTCTAGAAAAACATCTGCATGTTAAAACACCAGTACATGTTAAACACTGGTGTACAGTACTGCTATGCTATGAAGTACAATACTGGTCCCACAATCTATTTCCATTCACATATCAAAGTAGAAAAAACAAGGTGAGGGGGTGAAATTTTTGTCCAAGCTTAAAACACATACATCTGTGCTACAACGCGGTCATACACAGGAGAACAACCAGACAAGGAGACTCATTTGTCAAACAACGTTGACTATTGTGATGAGATTGTGGTCACAATACAGGAGCTGATTCATAAATACACAAAGATCTAAAGCCTTTTTCCTTTCCGATGCACTGCGGCTGACCTTCTACCTGACTGACCTCTCTGAATCTGCCTTGCTGCCAATATGACTAAACCTAGAGAGGAAGGACACACCAAATGTGATACAGACTAAGAGTGTACGTTGGTTACAAACAGGGTGGAGGTTAGGGTATGGGTATAAAATCCTCCATGAGGATTAGTGGCCAGATTAAAACTCTGGAAAGTGCTTTTGAAGATTTACACATTGGCTCATCGTTCCAATGTGTTGAAAATTTGGAGAATCTGTTTAAAGAAAAACAAATTACTTCTGAGGTCAAAGAGCTTGTGGGGACCCTGGTCAAGACCTTCTATGTTTCTTTCCACTCTAGTCGTTCCTCACTGTTTGAAGGCAGATTTCTTTACAATAACATACTTAATCAAAGCCGGAATTTACTTTTCTCAAGATCATCCCTTCTCCCTGCTGACTGAGTGGAAATGACATAATTTCTTAGATCTCCTGCTCATTCGACTTACTCACAAGGAAAGTGGCAGAAGGGTGTAAACAGCCAGGTGGCTGGGGTTAAGGTTAAGCCTCAGGGTAAAGAGCCACTATACGATTCCCTAAACCAGCATTACCATTATAATCAAGACCAGTTAAGATCAGGACGATTCGAGGAAAACATGTAAAGTAACTTTAATGGATAATGTTCGGCTATTCTGTTGCTACTCTCTCTTCAAGTAACCCTTTTCTGGATCAGATGTTCCCTTTGATCCTCATTTATCCAGATTAAGGTAATTCTAAACCTTCAATAAAAAGCAGCTGGTTTTCTTTTTCTCATGCCTCAACAGTTCTAACTAACTGACAGAAGTCATTTCCAGGAAAATTTTAATTTTCAAATTAACTTCAATATCATCCTTTAAGTGTTTGCTTGAGTGACACTACTCATGGTCAAAATCAGATGCTGTTTAAACAAATCCTGCTGTGACTCAGCATCATCTGTGAGAAAATGTTTTATTTCAACACTTCTCATTCCTTTAACGCCTCTGTTCCTCCCTCTCAAACTGTGTGCTTTATCACGCTCATGGCTCAACCTGACTTTTACGGGAGAAGTCATAATAGCGTCCCTCCTTAAACTTCAAACAGTGACTCTGCTCTTGTTTTAATTCAGCTCTGTTCTGACTCAAGCAGTGGGAGGAAAAAACCCAGCAGTGACACACATGAACTGGACACGTAGAACATCAAGAATGAACAATAAGAAACTGTTTTGCCTCTTTGAGACGTCGTCTTCTCCTGTGACACTGAGGAAACCCAGTCAGCCACATGTGGCCGTTTGACTGCTCTCAAGCATTAAGCCTGAACTCACCTGAGAACTTCACCAGCAAAAATGCATTTTGACAGAAAATGGATTTCAAGCAGAATTTCATTGATCACAATGCCAACAAGAAAAGAACTAAAAACCCTTTCTCAAAACATTTCTTACTGAAGGAGCAGATGGTTGCTGGTGCTTATCATTCGTTCCATCAATAAACTGATTCTAAGGCTCGCCTTGAACTAATACAAGACTAGAGAAAGACTAATAAAACTCTCTTTGCTGGGGCAAAGTGAGAAAACACTGATTAATTTGACCAACATTTATCTAATCACACAGGTTCTGATGTTTTTAGTCTTTCATTGACGAGGAAGGGAAGAGATGGGGGTGTGGGTGTATGTCACATGGGGCTATGGGCAGGATCAAACCTGGGCAGGGCGCTATAGGACCATAGCTTTGACACAAGGGGTGCATATTCTACTGACTGTGCTAAACACAACCAGTATTACTTATTAATTAAAGTAAGAATTTTCAATGCCAGAATTACCAATAAGCTGGTCACCTGACTAAGATGTATATAAGGTACGTATGGAAAATGTAAACATTTTTAAAAGGCAAGCAAAAATTTTTATTTTTTCTAAAATTGCTAATTGAAATGCTCTAGATGTAAATATAAACTGCAAAATGTGACAAATTAACTCTGCTAGTAATAGAAACAAAAATCTAATGCTTCTTTGAGTAAAACCAAGTTCACCTTGTAACCTCAGATTCAAATATTTAAAAAATAATAATTTCCAAATAAATCATTTTGAGAAACCTCTCCCTTCACCCTCAGTAACTGCAGCTGAGCTGAATATTTTGTGTCCAAAACCAATGTAGAGCCCATTTGTCATATCGTGATCATTTCCCAAGTTGGGTATTGAGTGTGAAAGAAATGTGAAAGTGAAAACTCAATCTCTCCTCGTTTCCCTTAAATCCCTAGGGAGAGATTGTGATTATGGCTGGCTGATAATGGAAACATAAATTTCCAGCACATTACTGGTTCCAGTTTTAGCATAAGAGTGATCAGCATGGGGAATATTACAATGAGTAGTTGGATGTAACCACACAAAACATTTTCACCCTATGACTGCATTGTACTGTACTGCAAAACGGTCTGTTATCTTTTCCACTGATAGTGAACAGGATTTGGCAGGAGTCATGTTGTGCTTTTCTAATAACATCATTGGCCACATGCCCTGACATTACTTTATATAAGCATTCATCCACATTCCTTGGCTATAACCTGAAAACAGACATTGATAAAGCAATAACAGGCTGGTTTTCAACTAATTAATATAATCAAGCGATTCCTCTTAATCTTTACACATGACTATCTGAAAGTTACTGCTTTATGTTTTGGTTGAGCAGCACCCGCTTAGGATCATCATGAAGGTTCAGGCTGATGTGTTTGTCTGCATGCACTAGAATAACTATGATACAGATGATTCATCTCTTTTCCATGGAGATGATTCATCTGATTGATTTGACAATGGGGTTGTCCATCCCTTTGTGAACTAAATCACTTCCATTCTTCCCTGGTCAAAGTGTGCAGTCAGACTACAGGGCGTAGCATTGCAGGCACAACTCGTCTTGTAGTGGTCGGTCATGGCAAAGATGAAAGCTGCTTCATATGGTTTGTATATTACTACTGGCTTCATTGGCTTTACTGCTTAAATAATCACAGGAATTATTGAATGGAGAGGACATTATGACACTTTGGAATTTCTTTTTAAATCAGTGCTCTCAAATTCTGACAAACCTCGACATGACAACAAAAAGCTGTTGGGTAAACAGAAATCTAAGAGTTAAGACGATAATGTTAAAATCAACATGATCATTCCAGGGCCATGCATCATCTTATAACACAATCAGTACCTCATAAATTTCTTGAAACTCTATCACCCACTATTCGTAGTTGCTGTGGAAACTGAATGCAGAATCCAAACATGAAGACTGACATATTAGGAAATGGTGTTAACTTCTGAGAATTACCATTATGTATTCAGTGAGTCAATGAGCCAACTAAATTCCTGTATGTGTTCAATGTCATGTCTACTTCCAGGACCCCTGCCTAATCCTCTTTCCAGACAAAAACATTCATTAGCAGCAAGGTTTTACTGTAAAAGACAGTAATATGTCAGTCAGTCACAATCAAAACAATGACTGTTAACATCCTGCCAACAGTCACACTCATACTGTATGTCTGCTTTGATAATGTATCAGGACAACCTCACTCTCTCACACACCAAACACACCCAATCTCAGTCCTCCTACAGAGGGAATAGGACTTTCCTGCCACTGTAAACACTATCTGCTGTCTATTGTGCTCAGGCACACAGAATACACATTGATCTGTGTTCCTGGATGTTGCAAAGGCAGGGCGACAAAACCACTATGGTTGTTGGCTGCCTTCTCATTACTTCCATTTCTTAAATTCATCTCACTCTGACGATAATTAGATATTTGAGACTAAGAGATGTGGAGTAAGATTATAAACAACCCCATTAACGCATTACTTTCCATAACAGGACCAGCGAGGCTGTGGCAGGTCTTAGATGATTAAGTACCACACAAATTACTGTCTGTGTACTGTCTGTACAACCTACTATCCGCTGGATATACTGTAAATGAGAAGAAAAGGATGTGGGACAGAGACATTTTGTGTCTGCTGAAAATAAATTTGGACCAGGGAGCTATCTCACCACCTAACAAATGAGAAGCAGGTTTATACCCAGACAATAACAACAAAACAGAACATGTCCTCTGGAAAGGATGCGTTTGGAAAAAAAGGGATAGACATAGCTGTTCTGCAGAGAGATAAACAAAAAAACCATAATTTAGCTAAAGAGAGAACAGAGACACAACAGCACCCTTTCCAGGTAAATGAGGGCTAACCCGTGTAACATGAGATAATTATGATGGCTTTAAAAGTTGTCTGCATGCTTCTTCTAATCTGGCCCCCTCCCTGAAAAAAGAAGCAAAACAAACATCAAAACCCAGATTTGCAAGTCTAAGAAGCAGTTTGAGAGCTTGAAGAAGGTACAGAGATATTGTGTGGGTACGTGACGGACAGAAGATGTTTATTGCTTTCCCTCTGGTTTTTACCACAGATTGTTAGATATTCAGGCCCTCAGAAGGGTTCCAGGAGATGAAGACATGGCAAGTGTTTGCATCAAATGAAGGGAGCTAACAATAGGAGACCTGTCTGAGAGAGGAGGCATTTTTAAACTGCATGGTGGTGAGATGAAGAAGTCAATGATTTAAGCTCCTCGGTTGGACAGAGACCAAGTTACAATCAAACAACACACATAAAAAAGCTTTCCTGGGGTGTAACAACAAAACAGCAAAACGCTTAACATATAGAGCTTATTTTCCACTTAGAATTTTGTTCAGGTATGTTCAGCCTAATCACCATCAGAACATTCCCACCATCAACTTTCTGCTCAGGGTCACTTTACATTGTAGGCTATCCTAAATGACACAGATTATTCAGCAGGACATCAGTGCACTGAACACACACTGTGTGTTTGTCTAAACATCCATACATCCTGTCTTTACAAGTGAGCAAAAAGTTGCATGTTGTTGACCACAAGCTGCTTAGGCAAGAGGAGACCCCAGTCACACACATCACAACCACAGCTAAATATCCTCTAATCTACCAGCAACTGTGGGCTGAATGCAGTCAAACAGACAACGTGAAAGCAATTCGAGTCTCCAGTGGTTTGACAATGCAGTGCATAGTGCATTGTAACACTTCACTACAGAGGGGTTTGGTTCACTACAATGAAACCACAGACTCTCATACAAAAGAACAAATGCATCATAGGTTAACCCTAAACGGCTACCACCAACCACAGAGCGGTCGATTGTTTGATGTAACTGAAGGCCAGGAAAATGTAGAAAACATATCAGCACAACGTGGTCATACATCCCAAAGGATTCTCCTGCTTGCATCTTGAAACTCTGTCAGACATTTAATGTCTGACTTTGTCTGCCCCCACACATGAACTTGGATAACGCTATAGAGGCTTTTTAAACATACATATAGAGTACATAATATTTAAGACGTGGATAATTATAATAGTAAGAAAAACAACAAAAAATAGCAAATAAAAAAGGGGAAAAAAAGGAAAAAGGAACTCTTAGTCTGGCAAGTTAAACTTCAATGCTTTCATCAAGCCTTACAGGCAAAGAGGTCCTGCTATTTCTAACAATACCAGATAACCTTTAGTTGCCATTTTAGCCACAATGTCCAAATCAACATTCATTCCAAAGCTTGATCAATGGGGTTGGTCAGACAACACAAGGTGCTGTCCATGGTGCTGAACCTAAGTCAGCAGCCATGGGACTGCCGGACTGATTATGACCTTCACTTCCTTACTTGCAATTAAGGAGAGAACCCTTTGGACTAGTCAGGTCGACTGAAAAATTGAAGCACAATTTTTGTTCCAAATAGATGACGTATCCAACTACTTTTATATATGGCACACATTTCTGCTAAATTGCCATCTTTAAGTTTGCAGATTGAATGGGCTGCAATATGAACGCTTGTATTTCTGACAAGTCCAAAATCTGCTGGCAGTCTTTCAATGGGCGGTCTATAAACTGTCTAGAGTTTGATAAGTTCCATGGCCGCTCAAATTGTCTAATATAAATTATTGTGAGCATTTCTTTAATCCTACTGCAGTACCATTTTACATGCTGCAGCTAAAACTGTCATCTTTAGATGGCTGTGATATAAAACTGAACTTCGTTGCAGAACATGCAGCATATGGTCAATATTTCCTGCACCTTCCAGCCATCTGCTGCTACATATTTTTCTTCTCATCTCCTTTCTTTGAATTCATAGCAGAGCTGCACAAAGTAGAAAGTCTCTCTCTTTCTGTTGACAATGTTGAGCACACAGCCATCTTGTTTGAATACACTTCACTGCCAAAAAAAAAACAACCCCAAAACAAAACCTCTTCCATGCTTATGTTCAGTTCCGACACCACATTGCGGCTGTTCAGTTGATCCAAACAGTATAAACATAAAAGTTGCAGGTTCTAGCCACGCATCGGGGCCAATTAAAACTTCAAGCATGAGTCACCCCAACCTATAAGATAAGTTAAAAGCGAAGCTTGTGTCATTCTGGTCTTGAGATATCCCAACTGAATAGACTGAAGATCTTCATTAATTGTTTAAGCAGAATTTAGGAGAAGCAGTAACATGGTTGTAGATTTGTCACTCATTTGTCTCATTGTCACTCATACTCATATTTCACAACAACAAATTGTCAAAAGAAGACAGCAACTATGTCTCAACATAAGACATCAGCCTCAGCCAGAAACATTATTCTGTAAATGACATCATAGTACGGTAAGGGATTTTGAAATTGTTAAGACTGGGATCTCAAATGAATAAATCTGCTGTCACAATGTGGCCCTGTGTCATTAAAACATACCAACACTTTTGTCATGTGGAGACCAACCAGGAACATTTTCACCACCCAAACTGAGTTAAAACCCATGGTTTCAGATGCTTTGTTGTATTTTCAAAACCAAAGATTTGATGGAGTACATGAAAACATATTTTTTAAACTGCTAACACACTGGCGTGTTTAGAAAATTTACATAGGAAAACAAATATGAGATCGCAGCAGCTCAGCTCTCATAATCATGATAATTAAATTAATCTCCTTGTGTCAGAGGAACTGCTTCCTCTGGGATAAACTACACATGGAGCAGAATTACAATGTGGAATCAAAACAAAACTTCACATATGTCAGGAGGAGAAAACAGGCTACTTGAAAAGACTGGTTTGAGTTTGGAGGGATGAGCAAGAATGAATTACATCAAGATATAAAAGAAAAAGTGGGCAAAAAAGAGACTCACTGTCCTCCCTGCACATCACATGAAACTCTTGGCTGTAGAGCCAGTGCTAGAAAGCTGAGAAATGATTTAAATGGTTGGATCAGGACCAGATGAGGGGCTGTGGAAAGATGAGAATGGGTCCCCAGATTATTCAGGAGTCAATGATTAAAAAAATTACTGGCAACATAAAGTTGTTGAAAATTTTCAATATAAAGAAAACAGAAGGTTCAGGAACTCTCTAGACATATTCTATTAATCACTAATCAAGCACGCTCCAACAAGGCCTGCTGAGACAAATTGTTTCAGCCCTCCAGTGACTAATAGAAAGAATAAATACTAACAAACTGGAAATTCACATTCCTCAAAGACAAAGCTTCAGCCTTAGCACTTTTCTTATCTGAGAGTCGGAGGCAAACAAGGGGGCATACAGTTGCTGAGGTATATGACCGTCTAACTAATATTCCCAATGAGCTGATGTTGGAATTATTGGGATTGCAGGCCTTGAAATTAACTTTTTTTCTTTGTAGCACTGGTGCTCCCAAATTTAGAAGTTAGTAGCACCAGCAAAGACTTTAGGAGCACCTACCCAAAAGCAAGGCGTACAGACAATATATTTAACATGGCGTGTATTTTATTCACAGAACCGTCAACACTTTTGTAAACATGTTTGTAACATTAGTTGGGTCTCCTGGCTCTCAGTCCCTCTGTCATCCACCTTTTCACTGAAGGCCCAGCAACAAAGTTCTCCTCAGGAGGACCCTCTACACCAGGGGTATTCAATTAAAAGTCACGGTTAGAAAAATTCCTCTCAGTAAAAGGTCCGAACCCATGGACTATGATGTTTGCAGATGACATTGTGATCTGCAGTGAGAGTAGGGAAGAGGTGGAGGAGAAGCTAGAGAGGTGGAGGTTTGTCCTGGAAAGGAGAAGGATGAAGGTTAGCCGCAGTAAGACAGAGTACATGTGTGTGAATGAGAGGGACCAAAGTGGAAGAGTGAGGTTACAGGGAGAAGAGATCAAGAAGGTGGAGGATTTGAAGTACTTAGGGTCAACAGTCCAGAGCAATGGAGAGTGGGGAAAAGAGGTGAAGAAACGTGTACAGGCAGGATGGAATGGGTGAAGAAAAGTGTCAGGTATGATGTGTGATAGAAGAGTTTCAGCTAAAATGAAAGGAAAGGTGTACAAAACTGTGGTGAGACCAGCGATGTTGTTTGGTCTAGAGACAGTGTCACTGAGGAAAAGACAGGAGGCAGAGCTGGAGGTAGCAGAGATGAAGATGCTGAGGTTCTCTCTGGGAGTGACCAGGAAGGATAGGATCAGGAATGAGTACATCAGAGGGACAGCACATGTTAGAGGTTTTGGAGATAAAGCCAGAGAGGCCAGACTGAGATGGTTTGGACATGTCCAGAGGAGAGATAGTGAATATATTGGAAGAAGGATGCTGAGTTTTGAACTGCCAAGCAGGAGGCTTAGAGGAAGACCAAAGAGGAGGTTTATGGATGTAGTGAAAGAGGACATGAAGGTAGTTGGTGTGAGAGAAGAGGATGCAAAGGACAGGGTTAGATGGAGGCAATTGATTCGCTGTGGCGACCCCTGAAGGGAAAAGCCGAAAGGAAAAGAAGAAGAAGAAAAGGTCCGAACCCAAGTCCAGTTTGTGTCTTATAGCCGGCCACTATATCCACATCATCATTATCAATTTTCAACGCAGGATATGTTTAAGTGAGTGCACAGCTAGCTCTTTTACCTCACCATAAATAAAAGTAGACCCAGGCAAATAAATTTTAAGCCTTTATGTTAGATTGAAGAACACACAAACCTCCAAATTAAAAAATAAAGTGCAAAAAGAGCTGAATAATCCTTTTTCTCGTAAATTAAAGACATCCCAGCCTAAAGAACTGAAGGCCTAAACTTCAAGTAAAAAAACATTAACATGTTCAGAAAGCATGAATAAAAACTGGCTCTTTCAGGGGAAAAATGCAAACAGAACTTTCTTCATGAGAGAACGGGGCATGTGGCCTGCCAGTAATTTAGTTGTACACAAGGTGTGCCTGTGCACACCTTGTGGTGGTCTCTGTAATGTTGGTGAAAGAGACCATTGGACTTGATCAGCATCTTTTATTGCTGCATGTATGTCCTCTCCTCTTGTGTGTTTCATAGTGGTGTTACACTAAGCAAAGAGCTCTTTATCTTTGTGAAGGAACCTGACACACACAAAAGCTACAACTCATCAATGTCCACAGATATGCATGGTACTCTGAATAGCTGCATCAAGCTGTTAATATTTAATATTTCTGATTTTCTGGTTGCTGTTGAAGCTGACATTGGGAGTTTTTCCACAAATCTCATCTTAGTTTTCCCCAAACAAATTCTTAACAACAGTTTTTAAGCACTTAATCACAACTGTCTCATCACTAAAAGATATTTTATGTTGCCCCAAACTCCACCATGCCTTTAGTGAACATCCTTTTGCATTTTTCTCGGTCATTTTGCCCTCAGCTCGGACTTCAAGGGATAATTCTGAAGTCTGTGCCTTGCTTCATAGTGGCGCTTCATGTTACCACTTTTAATTCATCCATCCATCCATCCATTCTCTTCCGCTTATCCGGGGTCGGGTCACGGGGGCAGCAGCTTGAGCAGGGAAGCCCAGACTTCCCTCTCCCTAGCCACTTCGTCCAGCTCCTCCGGGAGAATCCCAAGGTGTTCCCAGGCCAGCCGGGAGACATAGTCTCTCCAGCGTGTCCTGGGTCGTCCCCGGGGCCTCCTCCCGGTAGGACGTGCCCGGAACACCTCACCAGGGAGGCGTCCAGGAGGCATCCTGACCAGATGCCCGAGTCACCTCATTTGGCTCCTTTCGATGCGGAGGAGCAGCGGCTCGACTCTGAGTCCCTCCCGCATGACCGAACGTCTCACCCTATCTCTAAGGGAGAGCCCGGACACCCTTCAGGGATCTCGTACTTTCGGTCACGACCCACAGCTCGTGACCATAGGTGAGGGCAGGAACGTAGATCGACCGGTAAATCGAGAGCTTTGCCTTTCGGCTCAGCTCCTTCTTCACCACGACGGACCGATACAGAGTCCGCATCACTGCAGACGCTGCACCGATCCGCCTGTCGATCTCCCGTTCCATCGTACCCTCACTCGTGAACGAGACCCCGAGATACTTGAACTCCTCCACTTGGGGCAGGATCTCATCCCCAACCCGGAGAGGGCACTCCACCCTTTTCTGACTGAGGACCATGGTCTCAGATTTGGAGGTGCTGATTCTCATCCCAACCGCTTCACACTCGACTGCGAACCGTTCCAGTGAGAGTTGGAGATCACCGCTTGATGAAGCCAACAACACCACGTCATCTGCAAAAAGCAGAGACACAATACTGAGGCCACCAAACCGGATACCCTCAACGTCTTGGCTGCGCCTAGAAATTCTGTCCATAAAAGTTATGAACAGAATTGGTGCAGGGGCAGCCTTGGCGGAGTCCTACCCTCACTGGAAACGAATCCGACTTACTGCCGGCAATGCGGACCAAACTCTGACATCGGTCGTACAGGGACCGAACAGCCCTAATCAAGGGGTTCAGTACCCCATACTCCCGAAGCACCCCCCACAGAACCCCCCGAGGAACACGGTCGAACGCCTTCTCCAAGTCCACAAAACACATGTAGACTGGTTGGGCGAACTCCCATGCCCCCTCAAGGACCCTGCGGAGGGTGTAGAGCTGGTCCACTGTTCCACGGCCAGGACGAAAACCACACTGCTCCTCCTGAATCCGAGATTCGACTTCCCGACGGACCCTCCTCTCCAGAACCCCTGAATAGACCTTACCAGGGAGGCTGAGGAGTGTGATCCCCCTGTAGTTGGAACACACCCTCCGGTCCCCCTTCTTAAAAAGGGGGACCACCACCCCAGTCTGCCAATCCAGAGGCACTGTCCCCGACGTCCACGCGATGTTGCAGAGGCGTGTCAACCAGGACAGCCCCACAACATCCAGAGCCTTTAGGAACTCTGGGTGGATCTCATCCACCCCCGGGGCCCTGCCACCAAGGAGCTTTTTAACTACCTCGGTGACCTCAACCCCAGAGATAGGAGAGCCCGTCTCAGAGAACCCAGACTCTGCTTCCTCATGGGAAGGCGTGTCGCCGGAATACTTCGAAGACCTCCTCAATTCCGGCGACACGCCTTCCCACTTTTAATTCATGCCACGTATTCAGACCATATGAGGTAAAACGGTTTGAACTGCCTGACGGAGGAATAAACATAAATTTCGTCCACCAGCGGTTTTCCTCGTTAACCTCCCTTCGTTTGGAGCTATGCTGTCTCCCTTCTTCTGTGCTCCGCTGTAGCTGTAACCTCACAGTGGTAGCGAGGTGTCTCACTTCCTGGTACGCTGACAGCGCAGGGTAGACAAACGATCTGATTGGCTGAACTGAGTGGCGCTATTACCGTATTAACTGGAGGAGCAGCGCCCGCCGTCTGTAGCCGCGAACTGCAAGTAAAAATGAGCCAAGAAAATCTACTCTCGTGAATTTATCATTGAGTGGTCACGGGTCCGGACAGAAACATCACGCGGTCTGGATCCGGACCACGGTCCGCCATTTGGTGACCTCTGCTCTATGGAGAGAGAGAAAGAGCGAGAGAGAAGAGGAAAAAAAAAGGTGCACCAGATTTTTTTCCCTAGTCGCACCGGTGCTCCCAAATATATTTCATAGTCGCACTGATAAAAATTTGGGCGCATATGCGACCAAAATGGTCGCAAATTTGAGCCCTGGATTGTAAAGCGGAGGTCTAGCAGCTGCAGCATGAAGAGAGGTAAGGGCAAAAGAAATGCAGAGTATGAATGAGTGTGACAAAAAACTGTGACATGAAACACATGAACATGAAACATGAAATTAACATGAAATTACACATGACCTATGTCCTTTAGGTGTGATGATCTCTAAATCCATCTGAAAAATGATCTATTGTGAGGAACTGCTGTTAACATAATAAATCATAGAAACATGTAAATATTCACAAGTGCTTTTTGTGAAGAGAATGTAAAATAATCAGACTTTGGAATCAACTCATTAAAGCAGGAGATAAAATAAACAGGAAAGTAGCTGTGTGGACAAAGTCCACAATAAAAGGTTCAATTCAATTCAAATTCAATTAAAAAAAAACTTTTAGTCCCAAAGGAGGAATTGAAAAACATTTATTCCCATACTGGGAGTCAAACCTGGGCTGCCTGGTTGAAAACCAGGAATCTTAAGTGCTAGACATAGGTTGACATGTCCAGAATAATTGATGTTGGAATTGTAACTTTATATTTGATAATAAATGGTTTAAAATATTCTGTTAAATAGAACAGCAATATTATTCAACAAATAATTACCGTAGTTTCAGTGTAGAGCGCTGGTATTCTTTCCATTGACAGGTGGCATTCAGAAAGGAAGGAGCAGTAGGAAGGTGAGTCCCATATAACATAATATACATTCAATTTATGCTTAAGACTTTTCCTACATTTCAAAATAATCAGGATATAATGCATCTCCAACTTAAGTCAGTTATAAATCTAATTTCTTCATAAAGAAACGTCTTATGGAGCTAATTTATTCCCTCATTCTGGGGGAAGATGAACTGGTGTCGACGTGTCGTTTTTACAGACAGGCAATAACAGTCTTTGCCTTAATAATCAGAGGAATTTGTAGTTAACATATTCTTACAGACTGCATACCTGAAAAGACACTGAAGGATAAAAGACATAAAATGATGAGCTCTTAATAATAACTAATTACGAGTTGATGCTTGATTTACCTACATATAGTGTTCTTACACATGACTGTTTAGACAGAAACCACCATCAAAATGCAACTCATTGACTGGCCAGTCTTTGATCTGTCTCTCATGAGACAGATCACATGTTCAGCTCTGAGTACAAGTCCTCCTTTTGAGACCCAACCCGGAGGAGACACACCAGGGAAGTGTCGCTTTTTCCCTGAGATCAAAATAGTAATCTCTCGACAAAAAAAACTGACACATTTGAATGTTTTTTAAATAATAATGTGAGTTTAAAAATGACCTGCAACACACACATTCACACCAAATATGTCCCTACTATGCTTGCTTCTAAGAACACAAACAATTAATCCGCTAATTAAGAACCCTGAGCTTCTATGTGCAGCACATGGATCCCCCCCCCACACTCACTCACTCTGACACACACACACACACACACACACACACACACACACACACACACACACACACACACACACACACACACACACACACACACACACACACACACACACACACACGCGCACACACACACACAAGAACCACAGTAACCACAAGGATTTCCATCAAATTCACTGCATCCTGTACCAAGCAGCAGATATTTAATCCATCCTCACCACAACACCCACCAGAGACCAGGATGGGGTGTGGGAGACAAGTATTAACCAATGCTAATTATGCAGAAAGGAGAAATATATATGCATGACCTTCTTAGCACTTTGTGGCAGATGTACAGTATGAATCCACCTGAATCATCTGCCTATTGCTGTCTTTTAAAATATGCATAAATACAATAATGAAAAATCTATGAAAGGTGAAATTGTGTGTGTTTATAAACTTCTTCACCTTGGCTGGTAAATGCTGGGGTGTGAAGGCATGCCGGGCCTGAAAGACTGAGAAGCCTGAAAGACTCCAGGCCTTCGGAAACATTTCATCACAGTGTGTGTGTGTGTGTGTGTGTGTGTGTGTGTGTGTGTGTGTGTGTGTGTGTGTGTGTGTGTGTGTGTGTGTGTGTGTGTGTGTGTGTGTGTGCGCAGGTCTGAATTTGATCAAGTGTTAGACCACAGCGGGCTGTGAGGACGTGACTGCCTCAATCGACCCTTTTAATGCATCTTAAGGTTATGACTGACAGCAGGGTTGGGGGGGTTGAGCGAGTGGAAGGGAGGAAAGAGCAACAGAGGAGCAGTGAGAGGGAGTGTGACCTGAGCTGAGGTTCACATTTCACTGCAAAAACACTCCACTTGAGAGTTTTTCTGAGAGAAGTGACAGATATTCGTAGGTATGTCAACATCGCTGGAAGCGTACACCGGTTACACTGCACAGGATCACACACATTAAACACTCTTTTTACAAATTAACGCACAAATCCACACACAACCAAGCACAGAGTTTTAAATGTGCTCCCATGTTTTGGTTCAAGCTGAAACAACAGCAGGCCTATTCACTGAAGAAGTGCTTTCGTCTCTGTCCTGACTCTTTTTTATTTATGTCAATGCACTGGCACTAAAGGACTGAGATAGGATTAACTGATTTACTGTGCAAAAATAAAACATCTTAGAGGAGCCTACTCTTATGTTGCATTAAAATGTTCCTTATCCATCATGAACAGAGAAATAGAGGCATGGGAGGGACAGAAAGACAATTAGACACAATTTTGGCTGTATTGCAATTATAGCCTTCTTGAAGCCAGATAGAGTTCAGAGAATGGCTGATTGCCCCCCCACCCCCACATTTTTCACAGATATATTTTCCATTATATATTTTCCAGTACATTCTCCAGTACGTCTACACAATATCCTCTTCCTTCAGGTGCATTCAAATTTCCCTGTCCATCTAGTCTTTGTCACTCCTACCATCCCAGTCTATTCCTCATATCTTCCTCTTTTCAAGATGATCTCATGTCCAGTAACTGTTCCATGGAGCCAGATTGAGAAAAAGGGACAGTTTATTTTACAACGGCAAATTAGTGGCTCTGACTTTTGTGTGCATTTGCCTGGGGACCAGTCACTTGGGACCCGCACATCATACCAGAGCCATGAGGACAGGCTGATGGCCTGCCTTCTCGACAGGCCCTAGGCCTCCCGACAAGACGAGACTGGCCGTAAATAACAGAGGTGGGGCATGCATATTTCAACATGAATGTAAAAAGGATAAAGTGAGGACAAGCGGCAAAGTTAGCTGGTAAACAGGCAAAAGCAAGACAGTTACGGTACTAATGGTAGATAGGTCTTCAAGAGGTCCAGGAGTAAAATGGAAGGAGATCCTTGACCAAAGAAAAAAAAGACTCATCTTGAACAGGGTAGCTGGACAATATAGAATAGACACAGCTAACAAGCTGGTCTTTAGCATCAGGAGAGAAGGCTGTGCTGGGGGGGTTTGAGGACAAGATAAACACCGCTGCTGTATTATTATAGAAGGGTGTTTGAAAACATGTCCAAGTGACAACCTAAAAAGTGGTGGAGGCCAGAGATTGCACAGGTTTACTGATGTCATCATATTTATGGGAGTGAGGCATCAGGGAGAAAGAGGGAACTGGACCGAGCCAGAGTCAAGGGAGTACTGTGCAGCTTTCTGCGGTTTGCTAAACTATGGGGGTGTGTGACCTGACATGGCTGGAAGCCTGGGTCTGTTGGTGCATTTGAAGGAAATACACAAAATTCTAAGCACAACATAAGCATATCCCAAGTGAGAGCAAGACAAATGCATGGTGGGTCCCAAGTTGACAAGTGATGTCTGATGGACTTGGACGGAATGAATGAATGGAACACAGACATCATGAAAAGAAATGAAAACAGCTCTGTTGATAAGTGTGACAGCTGAGTTGACACACATGCCATCAAAATAATCAAGTTTATCAATTAAACAATCAGCACTATTTGGAGACACAAAAAATTCACTTTCTATCTCAATGATGAATGGGTTTTTCATGAAAAAGAAGAAGTGGCATTAATAGGACAGCGTTAGCTACTTAACAGTCGGGAAGAAAACATTTGGATTTGGTGTTAAATGAGTATAAAAACCCAAATAATAAATTGCATGTGCCCTCGAAGTTAAGCATTGACTGCTGGAAAGGGCCTGAGTGTGATAACATAGCTGAAAAATAGACTAGGGGTCACAGGTTAAAGGAGAGGTTTTAAGGTTAAAGAAGACAACAGTAGAAAGGTTGCTACAGAGTGGGAAGGTCTGGGGAGTGGTGGTCAGTTGTTTTAAACATAAAAAGCATCATGGGATCAAAGCAAAACAGAAGAGTCACTTATACGCAGTTTAGAATGTTATTTGCAAGACCTAAAAAAACACACTCGCAAGACCAAAAAGTCATTAAAGAAATCCAAGCCTTTCTCTTATCAGTATCAGTATTTTTATAACCCCAAAATTAAATTAGAAGTGTGTGTGCTGCAATTTGGTAAAGCACACACATTGGCAGGAATTCATCAAACGTTGCATTACTTATTTATTTAGTTATACAAATCATTTTATCTTGAGAACAGAAATTTCATATACAACAAAAACAGATAAAATAGCACATGACAAATCCATCTCAGAATCACATTCCCCACCTATGATGACATTTGGCTCGTTCCAACAATCTCTCTTCCAAAAACATCCTTGAAAACAGAGGTCATTTTGACTCACTGTTAGAATGAAATCTAGTCTTTACTGTGCTAATATTCGAGATTTTCACTCTTCAAATGATGGTGTGTGTGCGTGTGTGTGTGTGTGTATGTGTGTGTGCTTGCAAGCTACAGCGAGGTAAAAGCATAGATTAACCATGGCCAATGATTAATACAACTTGACTTACTGACTTACTGTGAGCAATTATGGCCATGTCTTTTCTCAAGCTTGACTTTCTCATACTCGCCACAAAACATATGGGGGTCCTGCATCATATGCACACCACACACACGGACGCACGCACGCACACACACACATACACACACACATACACACACACGCCACATATTGCCAGCCCACCTTCAACCCAACCTCAAAACCACAAAGGGTTAAATATAATCAATCTTCTTTAACAATGCTGTCAGGCTAGTGTCTGAAGTCTCTGACAGAAACACACAGATAGCGAATACACACTAATGGTGTGTCGTTACACACAACTCTGTGAGCCTGTGGACAGTTTCTAGGCTCAATCAGTGAGTGCTTGTGTGTCTTAGCTATATTTATACACTGTTATGTGTTTGTGCAAATGTAGTACCTGTAATATATATACAGTAAATGTGTACTCAGGTATAAATTAGCTCAAAATACGTGTGTTTGTACAGGTTACAAAGGTATCACCGTATGCACGTGTCTGTTAATGTGTGTGTGTATATATACATATATATACACACAATAAATATATATATATATATATTTATATTTATATACAGTGGTACCTCTAAATACGAATGTCTCTACATACAAAATGTTCTACTTACGAAACGCCTCAACAGGAAAATATTGCCTCTAGTTATGAAAGAAATGTCGAGTTATGAGAGGGGTAAAAATACAGTATGGGCTGCTACTCGCAGCTCCCAAAGGTTCCTGAACGCAACATTCTTCCAGCTGCTCTGCCATTGACTATTACCTAGCATCCTGGTATCCCATTAGCTAAGAGGTACCTCCGTGTGTAGCTAGATAGGTGTCTAGGCAGCGTCATCGTCATTCGGCCCTCGACCCATGAGGTGTTCTGATAGTTTTACGCAAATATATGAACTTTTAGAGTACTCACTATGTACCGCAAGAAAGTGACGGAGAAAAGAGGAAAAGAAAAGATGAAGAAGAGAGTTTTTTTGTCCATACAAAGCAAGAGATAATAGAAAAGCATGAAAAAGGGATGCGTTTGGTTGATCTCGCCAAAGAATATGGCCGTAATGCATGTACAATCGCCACGTTATTAAAACAAAAGGAAGTTTAAGGAGTTTAAGGCATCGCGTGGGTGGTTGGAGAAGTTCAAAACGAGGACTGGAATTCACTCTGTTGTTTGGCATGGTGAGACAAGAGCGCATGAACCAAAGAGGGCAAAAAACAATGATGACAGCAGTTAAAAGGTAAATGACCATCATTTTTATTCTTTACTCTATTCTTTGTTTTTTACATTATTCACAATGTTTTAATGCATTTTTATGCTTTATCAAACATTTATGTCTGAATTTTGGGGGGCTTGGTACGAATTAGGGCAATTGCATGGAAAACTACTTACAAAATTTTCTACTTACAAAATTTCTTCCAGAACCAATTAACTTCATAAGTAGAGGTACCACTGTATATCCCCACCTACATATTTGAATAAGCTCACTTGAAAAAGTCTCACACTGTCACCAACACCACCCATTACCTGTCAGTCAAGCACCCAATTAATCATGACGCCCAACCAATCACGTCGCATCTGCCAAAAGGAATCACGTGAACAATAATTTTAGAGTGTCATCACTGTTTTTGAGTCCAAAAAGCAGGAATGAGACAGAAAATGGCAACGAATTCTGAGTGAAACTCCGACTAAAAGAGAGAAAAGGATTACGTCACAAAAAGAGAAGTAGTAGTTAGCCAGAGACAATAAATGCCAAGCACAAAAGGAAAATTGCCAAAAAAAAAGAAAGGTGGGGTATACAAAAAGTATGCTATACATTCAGTGGGTTAAAGCTTATCAACCAATAAGCATTTTACCATTTTTATTTACTATCTATCTTGCTCCATAGAAAAAGGTAGCTATTTATTCTTTTCATATGTGTGGTATGAAGTCTGACATTATTGTTTTATATTTGGACACACACACACACACACACACACACACCCCTGTGGACCCACCACCCGCAGGATAGATCAATGGGGTCGGGTGCGCTGCCATATGGGTGGCAGTGACAGCAGGGGGTCACGACTGACCAGACCCGGGCGGCAGAAGCTGGCTTTGGATAAGTGGAATGTCACCTCACTGGCGGGGAAGGAGCCGGAGCTTGTATTGGAGGTGAAGCGTTAACAGTTGGATCTGGTGGGGCTAACCACCACGCATAACTCAGGGATAGGGGATGGACCTTGTTTTACTCTGGAGTTGCTTCAGGCGTGAGGCGCAGGGCAGGTGTGGGGATACTCACAAGTCCCCGGCTGAGCGCCGCTGTGTTGGAGTTTACCCCGGTGGATGAGAGGGTCGCCTCACTATGCCTTATGACATTGTTCTCCTGGCAGACTTCAATGCACACATTTGCAATGATGGAGACACCTGGAGGGGCGTGATTGGGAGGAATGGCCTCCTTGATCTAAACCCGAGCGATGTTATGTTGTTGGAATTCTGTACTAGTTATGGATTGTTCATAACTAACACCGTGTTCGAACACAAGGATGCTCATGAGTGTACCAGAGCACCCTGGGTCGGAGGTCAAAGATCGATCTTGTGATCGTATCATCTGACCTTCGACCATATTTTTGGGCACTCCGGTGACGAGAGGGTCAGAGCTGTCAACTGATCACCACCTGGTGGTGAGTTGGGTCTGTTGGTGGAGGAAACCTTTGGATAGACCTGGTAAACCCAAAAGAGTAGGGCGGGTGAACTGGGAACATCTGGAGGAGGACTCTGTCCATAAGGCCTTCAGTTCATACTTCTGAAAGAGCTTCTCGTGTGTCCCTGTGGAGGCTGGGGGCATCAAACCTGAATGGTCGATGTTCGAAGTTTCCATTGCTGAAGCTGCAGTTGAGAGCTGTGGTCTCAAGGTCTTAGGTGCCTCAAGGGCCGATAACCCTCAAACACCGTGGTGGACCCCGGTGGTCAGGGAAGCTGTCCGACTGAAGAAGGAGGCCTTCGGGGCATGTTGTCCCTGAGGACTCCTGAAGCAATTGCAGGGTACTGACAGGTCAAAAGGACTGTAGCCTCGGCTGTGATGGAGGCAAAACAGAGGGTATGGGAGGAGTTCAGAGAGGCAATGGAGAAGGACTATCGCACGGCACCAAAGTTGTTCTAGAGGACTGTCCGACACCTCAGGAGTGGGAATTGAGGGACCATCCAAGCTGTATACGGCAAGGATGGGACACTGTTGACATCGACTGAGGAGTTTGTCGGTCGGTGGAAGGAACACTTTGAGGAACTCCTGAGTCCAACTACCCCAACTGACCCATCCTCTGTTGCAGAGGCAGAGCTGGAGGATGATGGGGGATTTGAGTCAATCTCCTTGGGCAAAGTCACTGAGGTAGTTAAACAACTTCACTGTGGCAAAGCCCTGGGTGTTGATGAAATTCGCCCGGAAATGCTGAAGGCTCTGGGTGTTGAGGGGCTGGATGACACACCTCTTCAACATTGTGTGGAAGTCTGGGACAGTGCCGAAAGAGTAGCAGACAAGGGTGGTGGTTCCTCTTTTTAAACAGGGGGACCAGAGGGTGTGTGCCAACTATTGGGGCATCACCCTCCTCAGCCTCCCTGGGAAAGTGTACTCCAAGGTGCTGGAAAGGAGGGTCCGGCCGATTGTCGAACCTCAGATTGAGGAGGAACAATGTGGGCTTTGTACTGGTCGTGGAACAACGGACCAGCTTTTCACTCTCGCAGGGATCCTAGAAGGGGCTTGGGAGTATGCCAATCCAGTCTACATGTGTTTTGTGGACTTGGAGAAGGCGTACAATTGGGTCCCCAGGGATATACTGTGGGAGGTAATGCGGGAGTATGGGGTGAGGGGGCCTCTTCTCAGGGCCATCCAAAGTGAGAGCTGGTCACCCAAAGTGAGAGCTGCGTTGGGGTCCTCGGCAGTAAGTCGGACTTGTTACGAGTGGTTGTTGGCCTTCGCCATGGTTGCGCTTTGTCACCAATTCTCTTCGTGATTTTCATGGACAAGATATCGAGGCATAGTCGAGGTGAGGAGGGTTTACAGTTTGGTGGGCTAAGGATTGCATCACTGTTTTTGCAGATGATGTGGTCCTGTTTGTGTCATCGGCCTGTGACCTGCAGCACTAACTGGTCTGGTTTGCAGCTGAGTGTGAAGCGGCGGGGATGAGGATCAGCACCTCCAAATCTGAGGCCATGGCCCTTAGCAGGAAGCCGGTGGACGGCCTTCTCCGAGTGGGGAATGAGGTCCTTCCACAAGTGAAGGAGTTTAAGTATCTTGGGGTCCTGTTCACGAGTGAGGGAACAATAGAACGTGAGATTGGACGGAGAATTAGGCAGCGGGAATGGTACTGCAGTCGGTTTACCGCACTGTTGTCACAAAGAGGGAGCTAAGCCGAGAGGCAAAGCTCTCTATCTACCGTTGAATCTTCGTTCCTACGCTCACCTATGGTCATGAGCAATGGGTCATGACCAAAAGAACGAGATTGCTGATACAAGCGGCAGAAATGGGTTTCTCAGGCGGATAGCGGATGTCTCCCTTAGAGAAAGGGTGAGAAACACTGCTAATCGCGAGGGGCTCAAAGAGCCACTGCTCCTTCACGTGGAAAGCAGTCAGCTGAGGTGGTTTGGGCATCTGGTGTGGATGCCTCCGGGGCGCCTCCCTAGGGAGGTGTCCCTGGCACATCCAGCTGAGGGCAGGCCCCGGGGCTAACCCACAACCAGGTGGAGGGATTATATGTCGACACTGGCCTAGGAACACCGTGGGATGCCCCAGTCAGACCTGGTGGATGTGGCCAGGAAAAGGCAATTTTGGGGTTCCCTGTTGAAGCTGCTGCACCCGCGACCCTACTACGGATAAGCAGTGGAAGATGGATGGATGGGGAGATAAACAACAGCACTGTAATAGCAGCAGACATTTACCAGTACCAGGACTTTGTGTGTGCATGCAGTACCTGAGGGGACTTGTGGGACCTCCAGCTGTACTGGTGGCTATGGAGGCTGTCCAGCAGCACGTTCTCATCCGTGTCCACCTGGCCAAAGCGCAGCGTCTCATGGGTGTCATTACAGATCACATAGTGGCTGTAGACCAGCTCCTCCGCATCTGGGTTCCCATTCTGGGAAAACACATGGGGGTGAAGGGTGGAGGCATGGGTGGATGATTGAAGTGAAGGAGAAAGAAGAGCAGTGGCATGAGACAGAGCGCTTGAGAACAAGGGAGCATGCAGATACCTTCAGGTGTAAACATGCATGCTCGGGGTATAATGTACAGTACACGATGTGTGAAGCTTGTGTACAAGCACACATACAGGTGTCAACAATGCATATATTATTTTAAAAATGATCATGGTGGTGCAGTTGTCAGGCAGTAGGAAAAAGATATGACTGACATCATCTGTGGGAGCAATACAAGGAAGTGAATCATATCAGATTCAGACATGTATCCAGCCTTCAGTAACTTTGGCTGGGCTTTAGGGACCAAATCTACCCCTTGGTCCCACATTACCTGAAGGAGATTCTTTCTAGCAAAACTTCAACTTTTTCCACATCCCTCTTTAAGCAAACAAATGTTGGTCATTGGTGAGAAAAAAATATTAAATGTCATCTCATTTGAAATGAGAACTCATTTGTGTACAGTTTTTCCTAATGTTTTTCAATGTCTGGAACAAAGTAGACCTTGAAATAGGTATTCCTTTCAGTGAAATTCCTCATTATATTGCGGATAGAGTCTGTCCCACCTACAGTAATGGGTCAATGAGAAAGAGCCACAAAAAACTCAATCCACGAGAGTAGTACAGGGATGCTGTCCACTCTTACGTCACCTTGCATGCAAGAGCAAAGAGCTTGCTGGCCTGCAACTGAAAGCACTAGCTTAAAAGGCAGAGGGGAGTGTGTCAACTCTCTAGCATACGGGAATTCAAGTACACAATTTCAAAACAGCACAGAGTGTGCACATGGTTTAGATAGCGAGTGTGTGGGTGCAAGTGTATGTGCTAACTCTTATTTGAGCTCCTTCCAAAAGCTCTCAGGCCCTGATGGGATCTATCCTGCACACCCCACCCTAACTCTTAACACACATGACAGTGGTTCAGACAACTTCTCAATAACTTCTCAACTATCCCTACCAAGAAGGACCCCAGCCTGCTGGGCAGTTTAAATGGCAAGGGGATTCATGGTTAAAAGAGGCTGGTAGTAAAAGCTCTCAGTGTGACTGCCAAGCACGTTCAGGGTCCTGGGGTTGTAGATGCTATTGAAAAAGGATGGGAAAGTTTACACCATTAAAGAGAGCACTTGATGATAGATGTGAGAGAGAGGTAGAAAACCAAACTATAGATGGGACAGCTGTAACGGTAGGTTCAATCCATTCCAGGTTTATAGGGGAACACTATCTGTGTTTCCTTTTTGACTCTGTCACTGCGATTACAAACTTCCTGCTGCTGTCTGAAGATGCCATTGCGTTCTTTGATGGTATCATCTTTCTGTTTCAGTTCATTGGGCAAAATGATACACACAGAAGAAAAGCTCCCTGCAGTAATATTCATTCCCTGGGTATTCAGGGATTTTATATGGAAAAATATTGAGACAAAGACATTAAACCCTCAATACATCTGCCTTGTTAAAGACCAACATACAACAGAATTAAAGTATCTATTCCTCTAACACATCCACATTCTGTTACTTTAGTCAGATTCTAGCCTGGATCTGTACGGCTGAGTGGCAGGTGTACAAATGACATGGTGTAATAAAATGACTGGAAGAAAGACTGAAAATAACAAGCGAAACACTAATGAAATACGACTACATGGAGAAAATAGTGAATCCTGTTAAATGAAAAAAATAACACAATATTCTGAATCGGAATCACTTTCCAATAAACAGTATCACAGAGTAGCACTTGGAAAAACGTGTGCTACAAAGAGGAAACTCATCACTCCATCACCTTTTTTCCTGGAGAAGAGAAAGAATAATAAATATAACTGTAAAATAGGAGACATGGAGGGAAGGCATAGCTGGGAGACAAATTCCTGTTGACTCAATAGCACATGTAACGGCCTGTGAGTGTTCTGTGAGAAAGCTGAGTGAATAAATACTACTGGGCTTTTGTGTGGCTTCCCACGAAAGCCACTTCCCTGGGTTGGGGGCTGTGGGGCACAAAGACTGAAAGTGGGGCTGGGGACCAAGAATCAAGAATGGAGACAGGGGGCCTGAGGTTAAGCTGGAGGGAGGCTGAAGCTTTCATGCTGGGTTCATACTGAGCTAACAGAAGAGGTAAACAAGAAAAAAGTATTATCTACTTCTATTTCATTATTTCACAAACAAATGAAGGAATCTCTATTCGTGGATAACATTGCAGTTTATCTCACTGGTGTTTCAGTTACAAAGAATATAACTGAAGCCTCAGCTGATACCTGGAGTTAAGACTGTTGCTGACACTTGACTGGAGCTTACAGCTGAGGCACATCTGTGTTTCTATAGGCAGAAACACAGATGTGCCATGGGCTCGCCGATGTCTCCTATCGTGGCCAATTTGAACATAGAAGAGGTGGAATACAAGGCCCTTACCTCGTTCAACAGAACAATACCAAGCCACTGGTTCTGGTATGTGGACGACACATGGGTTAAGATCAAAATCCACGGGGTGCAACCTTTCACTGAACACATCCACTCGGTGGACAGCAAAATAAAGTTCACCAGAGAGGATCTAAAGGACAACAGTTTGCCCTTTTTGGATTGCGAGGTTGGCATAAAAGATGATAGACTGTATGTTGGGGTATATAGGAAACCAACACACATGGACCAGTACGTGCTTTTTGACTCTCACCACCCACTGAGGTATAAGCTTGGCGTCATCAGGACCCTGCAAGACAGGGCTGAGAAGCTACCAACCAGTACCCAAGACCAGGTGAAAGAACACCAACACTTGAAAGGGGCACTGAAAACCCGTGTATATCCTGACTGGACGTTGTGAAAGCTCACACAAGATCCAGAAAGGAGAAAAACCCAGTGAGGACGGAAGAGAGCAAGCGTAATGGTATAGTGATCCCATATTTGTCTGGAGTGTCGGAAAAGCTGAGGAGGATCTTCAAAAAACACAAGGTTCCTGTATATTTTAAGCCAGGCAACACCTTCCAACAAAGACTGGTCCACCCAAAAGACCTCACACCCACACAGTCAGAAGAGCAATCTGGTGTATGCAGTTAAATGCAACGAGGAATGCTCAGATGTCTACATAGGGGCAACCAAACAACCACTAAACAGGCGCATGGCTGAACACAGAAGAGCCATCTCATCAGGACAGGACTCAGCAGTCTTCCTTCACCTCAAGGAGGAGGGACACTCATTTCAGGATACCGATGTTCAGATCTTGGACAGGGAAGATAAATGGTTTGAGAGAGGAGTGAAAGAAGCCATACACGTCAAAGTGGAGAAGCCATCTCTGAACGGGGGGGTGGTCTGCGACATCACCTTTCTCCCATTTAAAACCATGTCCTTTCAAAACTCCCAAAAAGATTGTCTCAGCAGATTAATCCAGGTGATGTGTCTCATGCTAATGACCCTCATTAGCATACAAAAGTGGAACTCGCATTTCAACGACCCCCTTTGACACCCCCATCAACAATCGTTGAGGAGCCAGACGGGTTTCAACGACGGTCGTTGGAATGTGAATAGCATGGACCACACCCCACAGTGGTAATAAGCCTGAACAAGACCAGCCACCTTCAGAACTGAAGAAGTTTCTTGGATGAGAGATGAAACGTCTTCAAGAACTTTCTTAACGTCCAGTAGATTGACTTAAACAGCTTTGGATAACCATGACCTGGATAACTGAGAACCCACACAGACAGCTGAGGGAAAGCAGTGAAGGAGACAAGAAAAATGTACTGGCTCGGAAATAATGACTATTATTAGAGATGAAATATATTGTAGCTGATAAAAAAATGTATATTCTCTCAGACTTAACCAGCGTATCTAAACTAATGTCAAAAAAAGTTTACTAAATATTTGTGAATGTTTCATTGACATTAGAAGCTGACTTTCTAGTGTTCACATTGACCTTGGGGTTCATGGCCCACTGATTTTAAACCAGACCTCCACATAAAAAACAACCAGTTCAAGGTTGTCAAAATAGTATCAAATTTTTCTTAAATCTTATTTTTTCATTCCAATTCCCTCTTAAATGTTTTCTTTATTCTGTTATTTATTTGCCTATCTTGTGTTTTGTAATATTTCTCTTCCTGTGCTTACCTGTATCATTGTTGTTTCGCCATTTATCAATTTTCCCATTAAATGTACTGAAAGGCCTTGGTGATGTCACCATGACTACAAGTGTATATCCTAACAACCTATGGCAATATAAAGATAAATTACAACCACAAATGTCTTTTATTTGTAATTATTGGCATGCATCTGGAAGTGCTCCATCGGTTCCGGTTGTGGCGGTCTGGTCTGGCCATGCATGGGTCGTGAGGTTTCAATTGTGTGGTAGTTGAGGAATCTTCCCTATGGTTCGATGCTGACCATACAGGCCACATCACAACAGGCCCTCCTGCCAGCCTTGACACCAGGAAACGTGAAAATCACTGAAACAATTACACACATTAGGATACATCCTTCTGTTGCGGAAGGACAGAGCCCGTCAGCGTTTACAACTGTTTGTGATTAGGTTCTCAGTTCGGATCAAGTTTTTCTATGCATGCATGAGTGTGGAATGTGAGCCTCTATTAGATCAAAGTAAGGCTTTACATTAGTTGGCCAGTAGTTTACATCCATCCCAGCTTTACACCACACCACCAGGCAGCTCGTGCTTGGTTGTACCCACTCGACATTTTTCCCTGAGGAACAACATCGTGTTTCATTGAAAAAAAAGACAAATATACACACCACAATCTAAGTTTTTAGAACTCCGATGAAGAGGATCAGTTACTTAAGGCCATTAATAAAGAGTCAGCCTGTTGTTCTAGATATATTTCTACCAATTACTCCTGAATTATTATACCCACATGCAGCACACTTGCATTATAATTGTGGTGGAGTTTTCCTTTGTGCTCAGCAAAGTGGTGGAAGCTGGAGGTAGTTAAAAGAGTTCTGTTAAAGTTACAAGGCTGCTGCCGTTGAGAACAATCAATTTAATAAAGCAGGCAAAACCATTTTAGGAATTAGTCCTCTAACAGTGGACCAATGTGAATTCAGTATTCTGGGTTTATGTTTGATTGTGAGTATGTCTGTCATAGGTTAAGACTGTGTAATGCGCAAGAAGTATATTTTGTGTGTATTTGCATGTATGAGCATTGCATGCCTTTATTTTGGCTCTCAAAATACTGGGCACTGACACTATTCAGAAAGCCAAATATATCACTCAATCATTATCAAAAAAGCCTTGGCTAAGAGCTTACGACCGTCGAATAACCTAACGCTGGGCAAAGCCCACTATGGATACAAATATGTCCAAAACACTCAAGTACAGCTGCACTATGACCATTCAGTAAAACACATCCAATTCTCTAAAGACTTATTTATGGCTACATTAAGCAAAAGAAATAGGGAACATTCTCTGATCTGCATTACATGATGCAAAAATGGAGCCAAGGGTCTATAATGATCCTCTGGTTAAGAGCTTTCGCGTCAATAATGCCAAAGGGTGAAAACAAAGAAATTAAACCATTAACCAGAACAATCATTTTACTGCAACTTGCTTAATTTTATTATCCGCAGGTGAAAAACTGCAGCTGGTCCTAGAAAACCACTTGTACTATTTTTCTCACCTGGCAGCAAGAGTCATTATGCAAGTGAAGCCATGAGAGCACCTCATATCTCCAGAGGCCAGTATATGGACCTGCTCTGCTCAGCCACAGCTGAGCAGAGCAGGTCCATGATAGGACATAAAGGCCAGCCAGTGTGTGTGTGTGTGTGTGTGTGTGTGTGTATGTGTGTGTGTGTGTGTGAGTGTGTGTGTGTGTGTGTGTGTGTGCATGCGTGCCTGCGTGTGTGTGAGTGTGTGTGTGGGTGTGTGTGTGTGTGTACAGTAGACAAGTGGGTGGATGACTGCAGCCAGATGCAGTTTTGGCAGGTGTCACCACTAAAGTTTTACCGTGTTTTCACGGGCATCACTTCACACACAAATATCCTGGCTACCAGAGACAGTGCTGAGAGCTGAGAACTGAGAGATGATGAGGACCACAGGACTAAAAGCCCAAGAACAGACGCACTGTCAGAGTTTATACAAAGCTGAAAGGCAGTTCCATCCTGCAAGTTTTATTAGCGCTGACATGTAATCGAAACCATTTTCATGAACCACACTTTTTTGCAAGTTTGTTTAGCTGATACTCCATCTGGGAAAAAAGACCGTCTTTCTGCATATTTTCTAGCTGTGCATGTGGATTTCCTCTATGGATTTACTACTCCCGTGCTGCAAATATACTGTAACAGCTATATGCAAGTGCTAACCATCAAACAACAGGGAAAATCCCTTGTTACCTTAAAAGTCTAAATGTAGCCCACTGCGTAAATGTACAAATGAATAAAGTGCGCACTCGTGCATTCACGCATCAACGGTCGCAACTTCACCTCATCGCGGATTTTTAGTAGGCAGTCACGTGATTCCATACGCACATTCTCTTGGATGACGGCATCCGGAAGTGCGCTACGTTTCGTTAGTGTCGGACTTACGTGAGACACAAACGTGCTTTAAACAGTTGATAAGAGTGTGGGAAAAAGTAATACAGATAGAAGGTGGTTTAATATCAGTATGGGGAGGGTTCATAAATGCTTACATTACTGTAAATAATAAGATAAATAGTTTTTCGTTCTATCGTGGAATTCGTTGCGTGTGGTTCCTGGAACCCATTACCCGCGAGGAACGAGGGCGCACTGTAAATATTATAATACCAAATTTTGAATGAAGCTATAAATATCACCTTTGTTCACTTTGAATGTGATTCTTCAAGCAATACAGAAACGTTTCCAAAGAACTCCTTTGTATATTTTCAGGCACAAACAACAATACCAAGAACGTGCATTTTTCAAGATATGGAGGGGATGAGATATCCGACTAGCTTGCAGACTTTTTTTCCTCTCCAAATTTAAAAAAAAAAAACAAAACTACAAAGTTGGAAGAATAAGGAAGCACCTTCAATAGAGAATCAGAAGTCCTTGACAAAGTATTACTTGTGTATTGAAAGATCAGTACCGGAGAATACAAATTAAAAAACAGTAGTGGAAGTAGTATTCTTATCTCTACTTGATTGCGTTACTTAGAGTAGGACTAATAAAGGTGTATTTTAGTCCCTTTAGCTGAACATCTTGTTACCTGTTGCCAACTGTGCAGGGCAGTGTCCAAAGTCTGGATGGCATACTGGCTGATATTCAGAAACACTGGGTTAACGAACACATTGACATCCAATGTAGTATTCTGAGGGCAGCTTGTGGCTGTAGCCTGGCCCTAAAACACACAACAAAATGAAGTCCAAATAAATTTGCTTTCACATTTCCTGATCTAAACATCTAGACAGACATAAAACCAAAAGCTGAATATTACCTGCAGTACACAAGGCTGGAAGAGCTGAAGGTGTGTGAGGTTTCGGTACTCCAGTAGCTTGCAACCTAGCTTGGTAGAAAAGCTAAACTCTTGACAGTGGCGTGGTCCATTACTCCACTGGCGCAGGAGCACCCGTGGCTGCCGGGCACTCACAACCAAAAACTGTTGCTCCAGAGGTAACTTCCTGTCTGGCAGGAAGGGACGAAGTTGTCGAGGTGGAACTAAAAGAGAAAGATGATATCTGTAATTAGAGATTGGACTGTGGGTATTTTCAATAAAAAATTACCCACAGATAGTTGTTCCTTCTATAAGAAGGAACAACTATCTTGTCCTCTGGGGCTAAATGTGAAGACAAGTCCATTAAAAGTCACTGTATGTGTATACTGTTCAAAACAAAAGTAATGCATGCATTGCCAGAGGTGTCAAAATGAGTCAAAGAAATACCATTAATTATAAATGTAATTTGAAATGTTTATCTTTACGACAATCAAATAGGGGGTTATAAAAGTGCTTTACCAATCACTACTACAATGCCAAAAACAACTCAACTTTAATCTCTGTTGATAATGTTGGCTCAACTTGTGGGAAAATGATCCACTATGACAATGTAAGAAGGATATATCTTTTTTATCCACAAGGGGAAGGAAAAAATAATCAAAATGTTCCTAGACATAGTTAGACTCAGATATATTTGTCAAGTATTTTGGTATAGATGAAAATTTATATCAGGTCGCGCTAATCCTTGAATCTGTAGCAACTGGTTCTTCTGTTCAGGGGTCTAAAGATACTTCATCACTCACCCAAGAGGCTTCTTCACTTCTAACCAACTGGTCGGGAGGACAGATATTTGTGTTGGCTAACACAATAACAGTGGAGTCAAAAGTACTTTGCTGCTGTGTATCCTGTGTCCTACCTGTGCCCAGCTGTTCTAGGTGATGACAGAGGTGAACATCCAGCTGTGTTAGCTGTAGGGACACACCCAGAGAGGGCACAAACCAGGGTGCAAAGCAGGAGTCCACACGGGTGCAGGCAGCCAATGCCATCGGAGATACCAACTGATCACAGGGAAGCTGGGAGCCACAGTCACTGTCCAAACTGGAGAAGAAAAAATTCAGTGTTTTGTGTTATGATTATTTAATAGGGCTTTGCTTTTATTTTGTTGACACCAGATAGCAACATCCTTCTGCAGCATCATATTATTGATAAAGTGTATAAAATCTGTTTGTTAAAACACTTTTTCTATCTACTTGGTATTTCTTTTTATTTATTAATTTTATTGTACTTGATACAGGGACAAAGGTCACTGTTATTCTGAAAGTGGGAAGGGAGGAGCACGAGAGAGCAAATGGCCCAGGACAGAATCAAACTAAGGCTGCTATGATTAACATGGATGAAAATGCATAAAACATGACCATGACTTAACATTTGAAAGTTGTAATGGAAGGTCTAGAAAACCCTTTTTAGTTATCTATCAAAGTGTTTTTTTTAGCATCCAAAGGAAAGGCACAGCTGTGAAATCAAAAACCCTTGTAGTTTGGTTTTTATTTGTGGCTTAATCCTTTTGTTTCTTGCCCAGTGAGTTACAAATTGTTCGACATCCTCATCAGATATCAGCAAGCCGAAAATTACCATCCTTCAGACAAAAGGATTGAAAGGGAACAACAATGCACTTAGGGCATCCTCGCTGCCCAAGGCTGGGAATTTAGGTGCATTATTACTGCCACAGTTTCCACCAGAACCTCTACATGGACATTAATTGCATGTCATGGTTGATGATGTTGCATGGAAAGTAATTGAAGTGAATGACCATTTGCTCTATAATTTGCTGCTACCATGATCCACCATAAAAAATCCAGCAGGAAACGTTCAAAACCTGCAAAACACTGGTGCAGCCGAGTGCTCCTTAAAAAGATAAGCATCATATGTTGACAATTTTCATTACTTCCAGTTGGCAGGGCAGCCAAGTTATTTTTCTGGTGGAAACTAAAGTAAGGAAGATGAAACGAGTGAGCAAGGAAAGGGAAATCAATTTTGATCAAAAAAGACAAATAATTTAAACATAAAGGAAATGTAGTGTATGGAGTATGATTGTAATGAAACACAGATGTATATTTTGCTTTACACTGTATCTGGTAATGTAGAGTTTTTTCTGTTTCTTCTCTTACATGTTTTCTTAAACCTCCCTTTTTACTCCTCTGGAGCTTTCTAAGCCACACAGAATGTGGGCTTGGCAATTCTCTTCCACTAAAAGTTCTCTAAATCCCAAGAGGAAGCAAAAGGGGAGAGAGAAAAAACAACATAACACGAAGAAGGAATGAGAAAATGACAGAAAGACAAAATATAGGTGAAGTACATAAGATGTAACAGGATGCTGCATGAGACATGGGTTGAAGAGAAGGAGAAGTAGTAGCAACAGGAAGGGACTTTTTGAGGTGTTACAGTGCTTGGCAGGCCCAGTCCAACCCATCCCAACCCAACCCAGGCCAGGCCTAAGAACTAATGAGCCGACCCAAAGGGGGCTTTACGCCTCTTGCTTCCCATGAGCTTCCCCTCGATTAGATACACTCAAGGTAAGCAGAAAAGAATCCGGATGGGTCCTGACAGGCACTTGGTGAGCTGGGAAATCTCATTAGGCCGATCTGAATGTCTTCCAAGCCCGCTCCCTGTTCCTGCACACCAGATGTGGGGCGAGGGACACATTGCTAGCTCATGGCCTGGGTGCTCTCTCTTCTTTTTCTCACACTGGACGGCACAAGTACACTAGAGCCATATCACACAGATTTTTCTTGCAGGCATACATGTCTTCTTAACAAGATCCCAGGTATAGACAAGTACACACCACATTCAGTCTCAAAAATGCACAAAGGCACACCAAAATGTAGAAAACAGTACATGAGCAGATCTTCCACTGACCTCTGTTCATCTCCTCCCTCTCCGTTATTATTGAGAACTATCCTCCACAGGTCTGAAGTCACCAGCTCCTTTTTCTTGTCATTGAGGCTGAGGCTGGGCAGCTGCAGCTGGCAGGCACTGCTCTCTGACAGACTGAACTCCCGGTACAGAACAAAGGCCTGTTGGAGCTCATCCCAGTACTCCAGGTTGCATGGTACCTGTAAGAGAAGACACTGTAAACAACTGGGATTTATGAGCCAGCATATTCATTACATCTAGATTTTTATGCACCCTCAACTCTTAGCTGCAGTAGCAATGTAAGTAGTGTTCTTGAAGGTTCCTCAATGGTAAAAAAAACAACAACCACTAAGTCCATCTTTGAATAATATAATGACTATTTCAACATCACAAACAAACAAAAAAAAAGGTGTCTGAATGAAAAAATTATGCTGAGTACATATCTGAGTTTTTCTGTAATTCTCATAACCAACCGTGACATTTACCTCTAAGCCTAAGGGCAACACCGAGGAAGAATTAAACCCTGACAGGAAGTTTCTATAAGTCATAGAATGAGATAGGATGGCAAACAAACCCACTGCTCAAACAGAATCTGAGCTCATTCATTCATTCATTCATTCATCCATTCATTCATTCATTCATCTTCTACCGCTTAATCCGCTGTGGTGGATCGCGGAGAGCTGGAGCCTATCCCAGCTGACTGAGGGCGTGAGGTGGGTTAAACTCTGGGCGCAACACCAGCGCACTACGGACAGAGTCTGAGTGCTTCTGAAAAAGGACAAGCTAGTTAACAATGGCTAAATTCCAGCGTCTGCACTTGGACGGAGTCACAGGAGGACGAAGGTCAAGCACCAATATTTTGTCCTTTTCATTTTCCATGAAGCCAGCTGCTCACAACCCCTGAACACAGAAGAAATGATCATAGATATTTGTTTTCCCTCCTAGAGAGCTTAGAGGAAATATGAAGGAATGGCTCTCTTGGATAGTTTATGAGGACACAAAGACACAACATATCCAATGTGGTTCTTTGCATCCCTTCAAGTTGCCTTATATGGTAACACTGAGCTCTGTGACTACTGAAACTAACTGCTACTCATCAGTAGCATGCCAGCAGATGTCTTTATGTATGAAAATCATACTGGTTTCTACAAAGGCACCAGACATTATTTTCTTAAGATGCTGGACTCCATCTGCTGAAAGATATGCTTTCATATTCCCAATTAGCATTCAGGAAACTGGACGAGATTGCACAGGTCCTCAAATCACCACACTGGCTTCCTGTTAGTCAAAAGATAGACCTTACTCTTGGTCTACAAACCACTGAATGGTCTCAGACTGAAATATATTCTGGACTTACTATCTCTATATGATGTATCCAGAGCCCTCATTTCATCAGGGACAGGTTTAGTGTGTGTTCCCAGAATCAGAGCCAAACATAGTGAAGCAGCTATTATGCTCCTCACCTGTGGAACAAACTTCCTGAACATCTGGGGTCTGCTTAAACTGTCAGTTCTTTTGAATAAGGCCTGAAAACCATATTATTTATTTTAAGTTTCTTTGAATTAGTCTATTTTATTGACTTTTAATGCTCTATTATTGCATAATACTCTTTCATAAATACTCTTTCATTTTATGAGTTTAACGTTTACCTTTAATTTATATTTATAATTATTTTAAGGTTCTGTACTGAATGTATTAGCCACTTAAAGCACTTTGAATTTATGTTGTGTATGAATTGTACTATACAAATAAACTGGCCTTGCCTTGCCTCCTCAGATAGACACTAGTGGTGTCTTATGTATCCCTCAGTTTTTCTCAACTAAAAACTGAAGCTCCAGTACAATTAAAACGACTGTTGTGTGCCTCATCAGTGTCACTGTACTTACTCATCAGCAGTAGGATTATGTTAAAGCTTTTTTATTGCTCAACAGGTACTACTTCAGTTCTGTGGATCCCCAGTTACACATAAAGTATGAAGCAACTGCAGTGGTCTGCTAATCATCAACTATCGACACTTTCCGAACCCTTTGAAGTCACAGGGGAAATCCCTGCCTGGAACGGAGGACGATGAAGTGATTTTGTATTGTGTCTACGTTACAACCTTGAATTTCACTCATTTCAGACAACCCTTAATTCCTCTTCTCGTCAGCAATGGACCACCAACACGGAAAGATGACGGCTCATCTCCATAACAACACTTCATGACCGCATCATAAATAAACACCAGGCAACTGTGGGCTATGAGAAGACCATTAGCATTGACGTCCTGGAGCTGTTCATCAGACTGAATAACAATCAGGTTATGTGAGTGTTCTCACATTATGTGATGACTGGTTTGCCTACATTTATTTCTCTCATATTGTGCCAAAATTAGCATTTATGTGTCTGGTGCTCCTGTGTAAACTAAAACAGGTTCTCAAGTTCCCTCGACCACCTGCAAAACTCAGCTCTTGATAGATCAGTGGTGGCAGGAGCTTTTAGCAGCACACCTGAAGGATGACAGCATTCATGTGTGACCGTGTGTGTGTGTGTGTGTGTGTGTGTGTATGTGTGTGTATGAGTGTGAGTGCCAGAAGTACAGTACTTGGTAGACACTTACAAAATTCATAGAACTGTCAACAAGGTAGCATTTATAAGGCTATATGTTAACAATATCTGTATGCATTAAAATATGCAGGCTTGTACTATTGGAAGGAATGTATGAGGTAACCGTAGCTTACATCATATAAAATGCCACACAGGTCTTCCTGGAATCAACGTCTCATAATTGTGTCTGACAGAGTGGTGCACCCGCAACCCCAACACAGAGCCACCGAAGCGGAAACTCTGCTAAGTCTCCATAGAGAATTCCAAGAACTGTGTTGCTAAAACACAGAGGGTGTTTTTTTTTCACCTGTGATATTCAATACACATGACGGCATACAGAAATGAATATTTAAGGTACTTATATGGTACACTGGAATACATTTGCATGGTTGAATTTGTGTCATATTCCCTTTGACTTGCACTCCTGGCGGAGGAGAAAGGAGATGAACTCGATAACCATTTCAAAAAATGTTGTCGGAATGATGGAAAAAGGAGAAAAAAAGAAATAAAATGTCTTGCTATGCTGAACCAAAGTCTGGCACTGGCTTCTCAGAGCAGGAGGCACCTGTGTATATGTCAGATGGATTGTGTATATGTGCTCAATAAAAGACTAGGTGTAATTATAGGTATGAAAGACAATATGCATGTATACATATGTATATACACAGGTGTGCACATGTATGTGAGAGCTTGATACAGTCTAAGCAGTGTCAGTTTCCGCTGCCTGATTGTGTGTGTACCTTATCTGATAAACAACATGTAACCCTGAACAGCTGACATTCCCATGGCTAGATGGGTCCAGTCTGTATTTTCTTCCAACATTAGTGAGCCTGGCAGCTAGAGCTCAGGGCAACATGTCATAGTGAGGAGCTATCATACAGTAAATGTTATCTTAATTCTGAGACAAAGCTTGATTTTGGAGATTGTTCAAATGCCTGCAAGCACAGTTGAGGTCTTTTCAATTACTTTGAATATTGAAAACTATTTACAAATATATTGTAAATAGTTGACTGTAAATCCATGACTGTTGGCTCTATTTTGTATATACAGATTAGATTTCCATCTCTGTCAACTACCCCTGTGTCTGCCAAACGGGAAAATACTATTCGGCATGGATTTACTTTTCTAAGGCTGATTGACCAATCACAGTCTCTCAAAAGGTTAACTAGAGGCAGGTTGGCAGGCAGGCAAACTAAAACAAATACACACTTATACTGAAAGGATTTCCATTTTCATGATCGACCCAGGTGTGATCACTGCTATAGCTTAAATATGTTTCTGCAACTAAAGACTCCCCAAGCTCCCTCTGAAGCTGGGGCTGCTGACATCGCCAGCCTTTTCTGCCATTACCTTTATTAACAATATCAACACTGCTATTAGGTCTTCTGTTATTTCACTGATGCCTATAGTTCTAAAAGTTCCACTGCTAGTTACCTCTTATCAGCCAGCAGACAAATTGAATTGACATCAGCTTGAGTAAATGTTTACTCAAGAGATGTAATGAAAATTGTTCTGAAAATGACTCTGCTATGCTGTCTCAGGTGGGCTAATAAATGTTAACATTAATCAATGTGGAAACCCAGGCATAACCCCACGTTGAGCTCTTCATGCTTAACTTCTTTTGTTTTTCCACTGTAACACCAAACTTTTTTTTAAAAATGGGGTTTTAGTGGATGAGGTGTAAAAACCTGAGATCAAATTAACCAGATGGACAGTCTTTTATTTTTTCAGTGCATTAGCTGTGACTAATGCAGGTCTGTTTGAGGTATGTCCCTCTAAAATAATAGTTACCTTGGCTAAAACATGGTCATGGTCTTTCTGGTTCAACATGTTGCTCTGACACAAAATGCTCCAATAACTTCACTCCAGATTTAAATGTCTTACAAATGGTTGCATATTCCTATCAATAAAATATGCTGTGGAGGAGAAACTGATCCTGGCCCTTTGGTTTTCGTAACAACAGAGGACTAAGTTGCAGCCTCATCCCAGGCCTCAGAGGCTTTATGGAGGAGCTGGTGTGATGTTTCTTTCAAAAGTCTGAGGTATTTGGACACACGTCAAAACCCCAAATGAATGATCAAATTCCCTATCGTTTTACACTAGCTTTGAGAATGTGACATCCTAAAATGTTACCTTTATTCAGCTCTATGCTGAGACTAATGCAGGGCCCTTGATTGTTCTCCTCATCTGGGGTCAGACTGAACCTCAGCTCCTGTGTTTACTCCCTGTTTCTCAGGCTTAAAAACCATAGAGAGGAGGAAGGGAGGAAGGGAAGAAGACTAGAATAATGGAAAAAGAGCAGTAAGGACACCTGCCTATGATTCAGGGAACTGGACCACACGGTGCTGAGAAGGTGAGAATGAGTCACATTCCTCTGCCCTTCTATGCCGTCATCACTTGAGCCCTCTGTAGGTGGGAACCTGTGAAAGCTCTGTAAGCGATATGCCCCCCACTCCCCAACATGCACCCACATACACACACACAATCTGACATTGCTCACTTCTCTACCGTACGTAAAGCAGTGCAGAAAGCAATTTGACTTTGAATAATGGACGGAGATTTGAATTCCCCCTCTGAGATACTGGAACCAGTTGGGAAACCACAACTATTTAAATGCAGGAAAGCTTGATTTTATAAAATGTTAATATGATCTGCTCTGGGGACAGGGGAGCAGAATGTCTCAGAAAAAGGAAACCCTTGCCCAAACCCAAGTCATCCATTCAGCAAAGTGGAAAGGGGGAACAATGAAAGTGTGGGCATCTCTTTTACCCTCCACCTGCTGGTAAACAGCCCGAACTGTAATATTATTGCTTCAAAGATAGGGATGGATGTCAAGAACATTGTATGCTAAATATCACTCTCTATTTTCTCAGTATTCCCTTTTCTTTCCGATGCCTCTCACTTTCCATTTCTCAAAAACCTTCAGCCTCCATCTCTGCGTGGCCACATGGTAATTTTAGAGGCCTGAGAAATTATGACTACCTCTTTTTCTCTTTCGCTGCAGTCTTGTAGATGTAAATTAAATAAAAGGCCCTTGGAATGTAAACTGAGCCACTATGAGTTTTTGGATTTTTGTGACTGCATTTCCGTTCTCTGTAGCTGAACTTTCAATCTGGTCTTTGGGGAAATAAATAAAATGAATTAATTGAGACTTTTGAAGTTCTGCAGCAAGGAAAGCATAACTATTGTCTGCCAGGGGCTGATTTCAATTAAATCTGGGATCACAATACCTCTGGCCAATGACCAAGAGGTCCTCTTAAAATAACCCCCATGAACCAAACCCCTGGCCGCACACACAACTCGAGTAATACTTTTTGAGTGTTTGGACAAAAATATGAGGTAATAAGAGGGACTGTGTAACATATCAGCAAATGGATCAAATGTCTTATAATTATTTTACAGTCACTCTTTTCCAAATGTCCATGATATGTGATACTGTTTTTAGCAGTGTTGACAAAACGAATCAGAGTAGCTTTCAACAATGGATTTAAAACAACTTAACATACACAAAATGTCACTGATGTTTTTCATTATCATTATCAACATTACCTTTGTGAACATGTCCGCTGCTACAGCCATCCGAGTTTCCTATTGCACGCATATCACCTGCGTGGTTTAGCTGGGGCATTGATGTCACAGGTAATCAGCTGTACCATAGTGAGAGTCCATTCTTATCTCTTACTTACTTGAGATTAGTCAATTGACATCTAAGAGTGCTAGTGACACTCCTCTTTCAAACAGAGAATGGACATTTGTGCATCACTATTCAGATGATTTTCTTAGCTGTTAATAACAATGGCACATTTCGATACTTAGTTTTGTTTTTCTTTCAAGGCAGGGTGTCTGTTTCCACTGCACACCATCTCCACCCAAAGTGGTTACAGTTCCACACTTCCTGTGTGGAAGGCACACAGGAAGACTTGTCAGAGGAGACAGGACAACACCAGATGACACGAGCGCAGATGAAGATTTTTTAAAGCACATGTACATCTATCACTGGATACACACATGTACACACACACACATACATGGAGACACACACACACACACACACACACACACACACACACACACACACACACACACACACACACACACGAGTAAATCTCACTGGGAAATGCAATCAAATACACGTACATTCTCAACAGCCCCTCATTTTATTTGCTAGTGGAGAATCATCTCTACACTCTTGACAGGGATGATTAATGATTAATATATAATTAAGAAGTGGGGAACCCGTGGAAATTCCACAATAAAACAATCTTATCAGACTTTGTTTGTTTTCTTTTTTTTTCTTTCCCATCACAGGAAAACAAACCGCTGTGTCCAAAGAAACTTTAACAGCGCCATGTGTGTGGGACGGACAAACGCGAAGACGAAGGCTGCTTCGGTGTTACGGTCGGGCCATCCGGGTAGACGCCAGCTTCGTTAGTTCGGTCCTGGTGAATAAAACGTTGGGGTTTCCCACAAGACAACGTGAAGTCTGTCACAATCAAAGAATATAAACCATTATGTTTGAAGAAGCCAAAATGGCTCCATAAGTGAGCAGCCCGAACTTCCAGGTAGACGCCGGAAGCGTGACAGCGTGAGGTTTTCAAGTGAGATTATTCAAATGTAGGTGGGGATAAACTGTATATTTAATCTATAAATATATAATTTATATCTTCTTCTTCTTCTCCTTCCAGCTTTTCCCTTCAGGGGTCGCCACAGTGAATCAATTGCCTCCATCTAACCCTGTCTTCTGCATCCTCTTCTCTCACACCAACTACCTTCATGTCCTCTTTCACTACATCCATAAACCTCCTCTTTGGTCTTCCTCGAGGCCTCCTGCCTGGCAGTTCAAAACTCAGCATCCCAAATATATAATTTGTATATTAATATATAAATTACTATACAATTACTATAAAAAAAACAAAAAACTCCTTGCACATTTTTTAAGTACTACCATCCTCAAAACAAAAGCACTGTATTGGACACCAAATATAGTGAACAACGGGGATCAGTATGTCTGTGATAGCTCAACATCAAGAAACCAGTTATCTGTCACACTGTGTTCGTTATCTGTACACATCTCTCCACATATATCCCTTCCTATCAGCCACTACCATTAAGTGTCCTCTATTTCAAATCCATCCACCTTCAACTCTCCTAACTCTCTCTAATCCCAGTCATCTCTATTCTCTTCTGTAACTTAGTATGCGGCCAGTCATCTTGAGGATTTGGGGTTTTTCCTCATTAAAACTTTAAAGCTGTGGAGACGTGCAGTGGAAATAGGCATGTACAAACACTTCCATTATATTATCTTTCCTGTTTTGACATAGACAGAACATCTGTACTGTAAATAGAAATGATAGTGGGAGCCCAGGAAAGACTGACAAATTGTAGATGAGAAAATTAAAAAAAACAACAGAGAGCGTAACCAAACCCCAAAGTTTAAAAGTCCATGTGAGATGATAATGAAAAACCAGCTACTGACATTAATATCAGGATAAGGCACTATTGTGGTGTTATAAAGAAAAGTTGTAACAAATGCTCCATAAGGAAATAGTCCATTAAAAAAAGGACACACTTGACTCAATATTGGACAAATATCTGTAAATATTTTACATCACCTTCTTCTTACACTTTTGAACCATTCCTGAATTACATCTGAACAGTTCAATAGTTGTTACATTAGTATGTGCCTTTTTTTTATACAATTTAATTTAGAACCACAAGACCAACATAAATTAAAATAATATCTGTATAAACATAGCTAAAACAAGCTGTGAAACTTTATACTGCATATGCAAGGATGGAAAAGGGACAATATATTTCTTCAGGAACATGTGTCAGTTAAGCTTAGCTGATAGGAAGGCAAACATGTTTTATATATTGCATTACCAATGCAAATTCAGCATGTGACAATAATTATGACAACGTCAGGCAATTTGGCCTAAAATAGCATATTTCTGGTGCAGGAATGAAAAAAAGGAACAGTCTGGAGCAGAGTAAAAGTGAACATGACTTTAGGCCTGGCTCGCCTTTGTGGATGATAAACTGTAAACGATAGTGGGGGCTAGAAATAGAATAGAATAGAATAGAATAGAATAGAATAGAATAGAATAGAATAGAATAGAATAGAATAGAAAAGAATAGAAAGCCTTTATTGTCACTATACATAGGTAGAAACAGGAGCAAAAGTGGGATGTCTTGTTCCGCACTAAGGCCTTGTGGACTCAGTAGCAGCTATAACCTGCCAAATTATAACTTCTGGGGTAGGAGACACCTGGCCGCTCACACCAGAGCATGTAAAACAAGTCCCACAGCTGTCTATTCATGTATTTCATGTTTGGAGGGACAGCGGGGGTCTCTGTCATTAAACAACAGGCGGGGCGTTCGACTACTAATGACTCTTGTCTTGGGAGTTAAAATGGAATACAGCCCAACTCTATGACAGTTTACTTGTCTTACATTGCAGGTGATGTTAAGCAGGGAGCAACGAGACACGTGTTGATTCTTTAGTTTACTACTTGTCTTGTTATGGTAGCAGCAGACCTTAACACTTACAGATACACGATGAATAAAACATTTGGATGTCTAACACATGACTGACCTCCGCTACCATAGCTCCATATTTATTCACAGTGTGCTCTGTGTTTATGCTGGGAGTACTCAAAGGAACAGTAGAGATGGATGAAGAAAAAGCTCCTTCCCACTAGTTATATTACATGCTAAACATATTCTCTAATCAGGAGCTATGAACGCCTGTTGCTACCTGTAAGATGTCCCCCAGGTCTGCAGTGCTGATCTCAGGGTCCTCTGTGGTGTTGAATGGGACAGGAGTTATCCTGACAAAGGTTAGGACCCGGGGCTCAGGGTACCTCCACACCATCACTCCTGGGCTGTCTTCTGTCTCACTGTAGAACACCACCTCATAGGGTCCTGGAAGTCTATGGGAAGCTGCAAGGGAGAAAAACAACAGCATCACATGAATCTGTCACGGCTCTAAAAGCAGGCTATGTTGTACTTCATGAAAAACAAAAAAAAAGATATAAAACATATGGTGAGGGAATAAGAGAATATCAAATGAGACAAAATGGAGAAAATAGAAGGAACTCGCTGATGTTTTGTTTCAAGATATGGTACAAGTTTGCTGTGTTCTACTCATATCATAAACAGACTACACATTTTGTTTCACTGTTTAGCTGACTTCCTTGAACATTTGCAGATGCTTGAGGAACAAAGAAACACAGGTTAAAAAAAAGAGACAAAAATATATGATGCTTTACAGTATAATGCGCTTTTGACATTACACAATTCATCTATTACACAAAAGCTTTGGCACATACAGTATATATATGTTTTTAATTTAATTAAAAAAAAGTATATATTGAATATATATAGACATATAGATAGGTATGTACTGACACACACACACACACACACACACACACACACACACACACACCCACACACACGTTTTGTCAGTCCAAAATGACATCTCCTAAAAGAGAACAGTAGATGTTCCCATGCTTCCACAATGTTTATATGTGTAAGAAGCCATTTACAAACAAAGTTGAAGAGTAAACATTTTTTCATTTTTTGTGATTGAGCAACAACCATTGACTGAACTATGCCAAGCACCTGCAAAAGCTGCAAAAAAAACCTGGATCTAAACTCTTGAGTGGTGTTTGACTTGAGTCGTGGCTGCTGTTTGGGATTCAAGTCCTTTGGAAAAATGTTTATTTGAAAAAAACAGTCAAGTAGAGAACTGCTGCTTTGTTTGGCCCCTGGAGGTACAAACACTGAAAGCCTCTTTGCAGAAAACACAATCCGAGGGGCAGCAAAATCTGTCTGTGGCTAATTTTTCCTTTTATGTAAAGCAGTGCCCTGCCCACCAAAGGTGGAAAGCATGTTGTTCTTTTGCAACAAGGGTGAATGAAAGAAAAAAACTCTTTCATGAGGTTTTGCTTTCATTCAAGTTAGCCTGGTGGTGGAGAAAGTGAGAGAAATGGAAACAGACTTCTTTTACTCTTCTCTGCATCAATCTTTCACCCTCTGCCGAGCCATCCCATCTATCCCTGTGTCAAGCCCCGGGGGGTCTACTTGCTGCTCTTTGTACTCCGGACCCTGGTTTTCCCTGGCTGTGGACAACATGTTGTGGACAGATTGTGCTCTCTGTTCTCGTTCACTACTGTGCGTTCTCTTACTTCAGCCAGCATATTAAATGCATCAAAGACCAGTGGAACAGTGCAACAAACAAAGACTCAACCACAGCTGACAGAGTGGATGGTTGGTCTGCAGCCAGAAAGAAGTTTGATCCTCTGTGTATAATGTTCTTGTTTGTGTATGTGTGTGTGTGTGCATGCGCATAGAGGACAACACACACTGTGTTGCCAGACTGGAACCAGGCAGACATGTCCGATGAAACGACTTTCAACAGAGGGCTTTGATCTGACATTGATTTAAGGCAAAGTGTATCTTATGTGACATCTTACTTTGTCATTGAACTTTTTTTTCTGTTACTACAATCTCAGTAGTATGTGCTCATGAATGACTGAAGGTTCAGCCCTTATGGTTCCATAACATGTCCAGGTAGTGTATTCCACTCTGGGTCATTTAGTCACCTGTTGCCTTCAGGAGTTAGGAAGTTGAAAGTGTTAAAATGTGCTCTGTGTAAACAAATGACCTTCCATCCATCCATCCATCCATCTTCAATCGCTTATCCGGGTCGCAGTAGTAACAGTTTCAGGAAGGATACCCATACTTCCCTCTCCCCATACACCTCCTCCAGCTCCTCCGGGGGGATCCCGAGGCGTTCCAAGGCCAGCTGAGAGACATAGTCCCTCCAATGTGTCCTAGGTCTTCCCCGAGGTCTCCTCCCGGTAGGACATGCTGGGAACACCTCCCTAGGGAGGCGTCCAGGAGGCATACGGAACAGATGCCCGAGCCACTGCAGCTGGCTCCGCTCCAGGCAGAGGAGCAGCGGCTCTACTCCGAGCTCCTCCCTGGTGACTGAGCTCCTCACCCTATCTCTAAAGGTGCACCCAGCCAATTTTTGGAGGAAACTCATTTCATCCGCTTGTATCTGGGATCTTGTCCTTTCGGTCATGACCCAAAGCTCATGACCATAGGTGAAAGTAGGAACGCAGATTGACCTGTAAATCGAGACCTTCGCCTTACGACTCAACTCCTTTTTCACCACGACAGACGTACACAGCGACTGCATCACTGCAGAAGCTGCACTGATCCATCTGTCAATCTCACGTTCCATCCTTCCCTCACTCGTGAACAAGACCCCAAGATACTTCAACTCCTCCACTTGAGGCAAGGACTCTCCACCGACCTGAAGAGGGCTCTCCACCCTTTTCTGGTTGTGAACCATGGCCTTGGATTTAGAGGTGCTCATCCTCATCCCACTCGCGTCACAGTCAGCTACAAACCATCCCAGTGCACGCTGAAGGTCCAGGTTTGATGAGGCCAACAGGAGAACATCATCTGCAAAAAGCAGAGATGACATCCTTTGGTCTCCAAACTGGACTCTCTCCGGATCCTGGCTGCGACTAGAAATTCTGTCCATAAAAATTATGAACAGAACCGGGGATAGAGGGCAGCCCTGCCGAAGTCCAACATGCACGAATGACGTTGTGTGTAAGAATTTGTACTTTAATGACCTAATTTCCATTATCTAACAATGAAGAAAACAACTCTCAGCTACATCATCAAACCATCCATATCTTTTTCTTTCATCATTTTGATGGCGATATTACTAGTGGCACTTTAGAGATGGTACATTTTAGCCTGCCTAGTCTGTGTGCACTGTACAAACATTCACCTGAGTCCTGGACATATTGAAAGTGTCCTGTTCGCAGGTCATCTGAGCTGTGTTCTGGCCGAGGTGAGGGGGCACCAGGGGAGGGAGGTGGCTGGGTGTGGCAGGTCTTGTCCTTGGAGCAGCTGTCAGCTGAATCCCCTTTCTGGAGGTTTAGGTTTGCCAGCAAGTGCTCCTCCACCAGCTTCAGGCAGTTCAGGTGTTCCTGTCCCCAGAAGACCTATTAGGACAGAAAACCAGGTGGTGGGAGAGAACAGAAAGTGATGAGAATGACGTGGGGAATGAGGGAAGAATGAAGGTCAGGATGTAAGGTATTGAAAAATAGAGTGACATACAAAAAGTAAAAAAGGAAATCTCAAGAAGGAAAATGATAACAAAAGGTACACACAGTGACACAGACATACAGCTGATGAATAAGGATTAAAAATATTTAAACCACAAAGAGAAGTAATCAGGGTTACCCACATTATCACATCCTTGCTAACATTACCAAATACAGCCGTACATTCTTCTTACTTACCCATGGCATTCCCCTTCCCCTGCTCCATCAAAGCAGCACTGCCTAGGGTTTGGACTACGGACCAGGAACCTCTGAGTCAAAAATTCTTCACACATGGAGCTGCCTGCCTTCTACTCACTAGCTTGCAAGGGTGGGTTATGACTAAACTCTAAAAACAGGAAAATTTGGGGATTTTTTTTCCAGGTTTTTGGAAGAGAACATGAGAAGAAGGAATGGGAAGGAATTCCGGTGGTTTTTGTTCAGCACTTGATTAAAACACCGCAAACGCCAATATTTACAGAGGGAAATGTACGGTTACGTATTAAGTGTTGAGTTTCGAGTCATGTTTCTGTCAATGGGCACGCAATAAAAGCAGTGAAGGAGTCATTTAAAAATTGGGAAGGGATTAGGGGTTCCCCTGAAGAAGTAATGTGGAATAATACATTAGTAATAATACATTCAGTTGGTCACATTGAAAAGGGACTTTTCAATGTGGACATTATGTAAGCTCTCACAGGAAAATGGCACACATACGATATAAACCCTCCTAAAAATAGCCTTTTAATATTCCAATACCTAACCAGCAGATGTGACTGAAAATGCAGCAAAATTACAGAATGCAATTCCCACTGTCATCACCTCAATTGCAGAGAGGATAGAAGCCATAGTAAGACTAAAGAAGAACAGCACATTTAAAAGGTGTATGATGAGTTTTGTTGGCGCCATCCTATCAATACTGTAAGTATGGAACTGATTGTGGTGATGTTTAAATAGAAGTAGATCCTGCTACCCAGTGCTGTGATATAGGCTGATCACTTCAAGGACCCTCTCCCTTATGTGTCCTTGAGTTAATCTGACTTGAACCTCTACACACTGTAGCAGTATTTACTGATAAATTCTGTCATTGAGGATGTTAAATTAATTTCATGAGTATGCAGACCTGTAGCAGGCCTCCCTTCAGGTCAAGTAGTAGTTTAGGAGGGCCTGGCTCGGGTCCAGGACTACCAATGTGCCGACACCATCGAGCCTCAAGGGAGGTGTTGCAGGAGAATGGCCCCAGAAGAAGATGGCTTCGGCCCTTCAGCCCTGTCTTTATCTGTATATCTTGCAGGTCCAGCTGTACAGACACAACTTGGCCAGCATCTAGGAAGATAAACAGAGCAACAGTGAGCAGCATGTAGAGCACAGGGTGAAACAATGCATGGGAAAATGAAAGGTGGATGATATCTCGAGAAGACTGGAATATGGTGCTAAACACGAGACAAAGCCAGGTATTTATTTCTTCCAATGCAAAAGGCCCATCTGTAGTTTCTTTTTGTAACCGCCTGGTCATACAAGGATTCTGGAAAAAATTTAAGTCAGAAATTTACAATGTTTTAAAAGTGAATCTGCCCCAAGATCCATTGTCATTATTGTTTGAAGCTGTACCTGCAGAGATAGCGCAGATCGGAAGTATCTAGTAGAAATATTTGCATTGTCTGTGTGGAAAGGCATGCAAATGATGAACTGGAAGGGCCCAAAATCAGCACCAACAGCTCAGTGAGAATAGAAGTTAAATTAGGTATATACAATGGAAAGAACAACGGCAGACAGCTAAAAACTTTTTTTCTTTTACCACAAACATTATACGTGTTACACATTTGAAGTAAAAACAATGAGATGAGTTACAATAAATGGAATACAGTTGAAAATGGAATATACTGTATTTTTCCGTTAGTGACTTTAATGTGCTGTAATTACCTCCCTTTATGAAATGAATGATTCTGTAACAACCAATTTATTCATTACCACACCAATGTATTTCATTTTCTTGTCATTTCAAGATACAGTGCCCTGTGTCAAGGAATGCAATATTGGTGAAATTATGAAAACTGAATCAAAACTTCCAAAAGAATAAAAAGTGAAGCACAGAGCAACATGAATGCTTTATTTTTCATTTAGTTCAAGTATGACTACATCTTTGGCTTCCAAACTATCCTTTTTAAGCAGCGTTGTCAACATAAACAAGAGAGGAGAAAGAGGAGAACATGATTTTTCAACTTTAACAGTTATGTACATACAATTAACATGACTGCATTCACCTTTATTTGTCTTAACTGATGACCAATGGGTTTATATATGAAACAAAAAGTATGTGCTAGAGGAAGTAATGCATTTTACACAAATGGATAAGAATTTTCCAATATTGTGGTCTTAAGTTAAAAATGTATTAAGTTAATAAGAAGAACTAGCTGTGACTCCTAGGTTTCTACTGAAAGGAGTGTTCTGGGATCATGGCTAGATCTGTCTGACCCAGTTCAGATTCAAATTTAAACCCAGTGTTACCGTTTACTTGGTAAACTAAAAGCTTTACCAGACATGATGACAGTGAGAAAACCCTGATGCAGAATGAGGAGCCAAACACCCACTCATCCAGAGAGAACCAAAAGTAGCAAAAACCTCAAATTATGAAGGACAACATTCTTTGTCCTTTCCATTAAAACAGAGATGTGTCACTGCGGTCACAAACTATCCTGAACCTGGCTCTTTGGGCTTATAAATCAGCCAGCTGAAACCCCTTCTTCTGGTTGTTGACATGGGAGGACTGCTCTGGTCAGTTAAAGCTACAGCAGCAGCCCATTTGGAAGCCTGAGCCGTAGATGACTAAATATTGCCCTGAGAACTGGCTCTTTAAATTTACTTTTTAGCTCGAGAAAATTCTCACTCCAGGCTGCTTGGATGCAAGTCTGGGAAAGTAAAAGCTGCACACCTGTTCCAGTTTCTAACCACAAAGTATGGTCAGATTTCCTATTACCTGTTTGACCTTTAACATTTCAACAGTAGCTAAGAATAAAGACAGATACATACATCTCATGCATCACAGCAGTAATATATGAATAAGGAACAGTTTTAAGTTAACACCCTAACAAGCCATTGTATATCAAAAACACAATAAGCAACCATTTGTCACCCAGACATTACATTATATCTCATCAGTGACCTAATGGCCAATAAGTGCTGTCAGAAACTGGCTTCCCCTTTAACATCTCTATGTATATTACACCCAAAGTAATATGGCAAGAGCATGCAGAGTTTCCTGTTAAATGTTGTCAAATGTTGCTCACTGACTTTCAGTCCTTTGAAGAACCTTGACTACAGTGTGCTTAGGGTTCACTTGGGGTAAACCAGGCTAGATGGAAGAGATGAAAATGGGAGAGGGGGAGTAGGCGATGGATGAACAGACAAATAGATATAGACATGAATGGAGGGAAAGAGCATGAGACACGGAACCAGTGTGTGTGAGAGAGCGTGAGTTATGATATGATGAATATATGACACATCCTTTCATCCTTGGTAAACTGACTAAGGGACATCTTACTCAACGTTAGATCCCAATAACACAACAGGGGGTTGTGATGAAAGAGGCCTTTTCTTTTATAAATCATTCTAGGGGAAATATTATACAGGGATGACTCATTTCTCTCAGGAAGACATTGTTGATACAAGTTGGCAGTTTACCTGCTAATGTCTTTTGGTGTTGTGGTGCAGAAAGAGCTGTTAGAGATTACTTACTGAACCGTGGACAACAGGTTTATTTTCATGGACAAGATTTATTAGACAGCACAAGGGAACTCCCTAGCTGGCTTGTTAAATGGAGAATCTCTCGTTCACACACACATAAAACCAGATACAAGCACGCAAACGCAGGAAAAATAACTACATGCACACATTCATTTGTAAATGTAGATACACGTTAATGGATATCCAGGTGAAAGAGTGGAAAACAATACACTCACATATGCATCTGCACACGCGCACACAGTGTGCATAATAGTGTTCTCTTCTGTTTCACCATGCCTCATTTACGGCCCAGTTGACCACAGCACACGAGTGTTTAAGCCAGCAGAAGCAGCCAGCATTCTGAATAATCAACCTAATTGGAAGTGGTTTTAATGACGGAGAATCTCTTTCTTTCTTCATCTCTCATTCCATTCTTCCATTGAGGCTGAGTAACATTCAGAGGCATATTTCTCAACACTCGCTCCATCCCTGCTATTGTCCTGTATGACCATATTACAGTTATGTTCGATTCCAGAGACGTGTCAGCCAGGCAAGCCAGAGAAATTACACTGCTGAGCTGTGAAGTACTGCCATAAGCTGGGAGGAGTAGGGGAATGTTAAATTTAAGGAAAGAACACTGGAAAGCATTTGAGGGCGAGGTGGACAATACCTGTGTTTGACTACATGGAGGATGTGTAAACCAAGAAATAATGAGGGGCATTTTTTTGCAAAATTGTTTGGACATAACCTTAGATTTGTACAGTAGCTGCATTTAGAACAGTGTTAAATATCAGAGGCTAGCTGAACGACAGCACTGACTAGAAGTTGGTACACCATCACCCTATAGCACCTTTTTCATAAACACAAACTTGCTGACTTATTGTAAAGAAATTTGCACAATTCCTTATTTTTTTTCCTGTAGAGTAATGTGGTAACTTTCGCCCTTCCCAAATTTATCATTTGCAAAGTGGTGCTGTGGACTTGATAGGAACAATTCTTGACACTATCTCCCCCTTAAGAATTAAAACATTGAAACCAAAAAGGTTAGGTCCATTGACTAATTTCAAAATTTGACTGAGAAAGCAATCCAAAAACTGGAGAGATTATGGTGTTTGAATTGGAAGAGTCTTGTTTAATCTGGTAAAACAAAACAAACAACATGGAATCTAACAAATTGGAATCTGTTAGAAACAACACTCAGTGAAACAGACACCGTCTCCACGTTCAAGAGTACATTTAAGATTCTCCTCTTTAATAAAGCCTGTGGTTAATCCATCCAGTAGCTGTGCTGTCATTGGTCTGGATGGCTGGAGGAACTACCCACTACACACTGAGCTCCTCCCTCTACATCTGTTTATTTAAATTCCATCAATACATGTCACCAACTTCTTCTCTTCCCTGTAGTCATTTGCGGTCTTTCTTTCTGTTGTCCCTCAATCTGTCTTAGTCTGCTGGTCCTTCTGTCCATGGAGCTGCAGAACCTGTGACTGTCCAACTGCTACCATCACTACTAGCATTAGCATCTGTAGTTTTATAAGTTCCTGTATAGAAGTTCTCAAATCATTTACTTTATCAGTTGTTTCTTCCACATATTATGAACTACTGGATAGATTCTAAGGGATTATATTCTGTCTGCTCCTCTCCTCCATGTCTTGTCTTTCTGTCCCTTTTTCACCTGCTTTGTGTCATTGTCTCTCCATCTCTCTCTGTCTCTGTCTCTCTCTGTCTGTGTGTGTTATTTGTCTCTCACCTGTCTGTCCTTGACTGTGTGTCTCCCTCTCTGTCTTTGTCTGACTGTCTTTCTACGTCTGTCTCTGTCTCTGCCGCTGTCTCTCTCTGCATTCATCTGATCAAGGCTGTTGGTCACCTACTATGAGTCTGGGGTTCTGCTCCAGGGTCCTATCTGTTAAAGAGAATTTCTTCCTTGCCTCTATCACTAAATCACTAAAGCTTATGTGGGTAAAGTTGGGTTCAATATTTATTTGCAGGTCTTCCCTTTTCTCCCTGGAAAGGTCCTTTAGATAACTTTTTCTTATGACCTGGTGCTATACAGATAAAATGAATTAACTGAATTGATAGAAAACCATATCAAAAGATTTCAAACATCTCAGAACACTGTATGTAAGCATATCCATCTGGTACAACCAACACTACCCAGGGAACACAGTGGCGAAGGTAAAAATGGTGGATGGAAATTTTTCTCAAGTTAAATTAATTTCTTGAAATTGCATGGGTAAGATTAGATAATATTGGAGACAGTGATTTATAGTGTCGGTTTTCTCTGGCAGCCTTTATCTGACCACTGTCTGGCTAATTTATACCCCGAGACGTACTGTATCAATTAGAGCAAAGTTAAAGGAATCATTACTGACCTAGAAGAGGCCCCCAAAGACTGTCTGGGATGGCAAGAGTAGTAGAAGTAATACCACATAAATAAACTAGTCATGTACCACAAGACCACCATAGGACATTGGAGGATAGGAGGTAACAGTGTGGGGCAAAAAAGCACAGGCTGTACATCAAGATTGCATTACAGTCAGTGTGTTCAATGCCAGCTGCAACACCAATTCTGTTAAGCTAATGTCATCTTTAGACTCTAAAAATGATCTTTCTATATTCAGACGCTAATGAACATAATGGACCAGGCAGAGAATTCCATTAACACAGGATCGAGCAGAAGCCTGATGTTATTACCAGGTTTTAGGTTGATTTCAAACCAGACATTCAAGCTTGGTTCAATTTCGGTTCTGATCTCCTGCCATGAACAATTTGAAGAAGAACATTTAGGAACGGGTTCAGTTTATCTGTCACTATTCCTTCCTAGAATATTACTCTGAAACTTTGTAACTATTTGCTTCTTCAATTTTTTTTGCACACAACATCTAAGTACTGAAGCGTCTATGTACTGTAGGTTCTCAGTTATCCAGGTCATGAAGAAGACTTTTGGATGAGAAGCGAAACGTCTTCAAGAAACTTTCTTAAAGTCCAGTGGATTGATTTAAACAGCAATTGTTTGCATTGTTTGTTTTTGTTTCAATGGTTAGAAGTTTAACCCTAGGTGAATGGAAATACAGTGCACCCTCGTTCTTTGCGGTTAATAAGTTCCAACATGCGATTAAGGAATCCGCGATTGAGATCGCTATCTGTTTATCTTATTATTTATGGTAATTTAAACGTTTATGAACCCTCCCCATACTGATGTTAAACCACTTTCTATCTGTATTACCTTTTCACACACTCTTCTCGACTGTATAAAGCACTTTTGTGTCTCATGACAGTCCGAAACTGATGGAATAGAGCGCACTTCCGGATGCTGTCAGCCAAGAGAATGCGCGTACAGGTCACATGACTGCCTACCCAAAAATACGCAATGAGGTGGAGTTGTCAATGCTTATGCTTGAATGTGCGAGGGCGCGCTGTAGTCTAAGTAGAAGGCATGCAGGACATCAAACCTTTATATATTCTTTGTTTCGTAAATGATTTTGAATTTTTTATCGTTTGTAATTTGATTTAAATTTCTCATGTTCTCCCCGATATAAAAATCAGATAACAATTTTGATTGTAGATAATGGTTACAATTAATTTGTGCTATTAATTTGACTACACAAACAGCTCATAGTTCATTTTTGAGATCTATGTGTGTTTATCTTTCTCTGATGCAACCGCTCTATCTCCTTGTCTACTGGTGTGTTTATCCATAGTTATGACCAAAATTGTTCAGTAATAATGTAGCTGCAAGAGGGCACAAGCCAGTGTCTAATTGTGCAGGTCCCAAGCCCGGATTAATAGAAAGGGTTGTGTCAGGAAGGGCATCCGAATCTATGACTTCCATACCGGATCGGTCGAGGCCCGGGTTAACAACAACCGCCATCGGTACTGTTGACCTACAGGGTGCAGGTGGAAATTGGACTACTGTTGGTCGAAGAAGGGGAGGAGGAAAGTGTGTTCGTAGGAAGATAGAGAAGAGGAACGTCAAGAGTATAGGACTGAGAGTAGGGATGTTGAATGTTGGAACTATGACAACAGGAAGGTAGACATACTGTGTGTCCAGGAGACCAGGTGGAAATGTAGCAAGGCTAGAAGTTTAGAGTCAGGGTTCAGGGTTCTATCATGGTGTAGATAGAAAGAGAAATGGAGTAGGACTTATCTTGAAAAGGAGTTTGTTAGGAATGTCCTGGAGGTAAAAAGAGTGTCAAATAGGGTGATGAATCTGAAGCTAGAAATCGAAGGTGTGATGTTCAATGTTGTTAGTGGGTAAGCTCCACAGGTAGGATGTGAGCTGGAGGAAAAGGAGACATTCTGGTTGGACTTTGATGAAGTGATGCAGAGCATACGCAGAAGTGAGAGAGTTGTCATTAGTGCAAACTTCAATGAATATGTTGGTGCAGGAAACAGAGGTGATGAGGAGGTAATGGGCAGGTTTGGTATCCTGGAGAGGAATGCTGAAGGACAGATGGTAGTTGACTTTGCAAAAAGGATGGAAATGGCTACAGTGAATACTTTCTTCCAGAAGAGGCAGAAACATAGGGTGACCTATAAGAGTGGTGGTCGGACCACACAGGTAGACTACATCTTGTGTAGACGGTGTAATCTGAAGGAGATTAGTGACTGCAAAGTAGTGGTAGGTGAGTGTAGCCAAACAACATAGGATGGTGGTCTGTAGAATGATTCTGGTGGTGAGGAAGATGAAGAAGACAAAGACAGAGCAGAGGACGAAATGGTGGAAGCTGAAAAAGGAAGAGTGTTGCATGACTTTTAGGAAGGAGTGAAGACAGGCTCTGCTTGGTCAGGAGGTGCTTCTAGATGACTGGACAACTACAGCTAATGTGACCAGGGAGACAGGTAGGAGAGTACTTGGTGTGTCATCTGGAAGGAAAGTAGATAACGAGGATTGGTGATGGAATGAAGAGGTACAAGACTGTATACAAAGAAAGAGGTTAGCTAAGAAGAAGTGGGACACTGAGATGACTGAGGAGAGTAGACAGGTGTACAGGGAGATGCAGTGAAAGGTGAAAGTAGAGGTATCAAAGGCCAAACAAGGGGCTTATGATGACTTGTATTCTAGGTTGGACAGTAAGGACGGAGAGACTGATCTATACAGGTTGGCAAGACAGAGAGACAGACATGGGAAGGACGTGCAGCAGGTTAGGGTGATTAAGGATAGAGATGGAAGTCTATTAACAGGTGCCAGTAGTGTGATGGGAAGATGGAAAGAATACTTTGAAGAGTTGTTGAACGAGGGAAATGACAGAAACAAAGACTAGAAGAGGTAGCTGTTGTGGACCAGGAAGTAGCGAAGATTAGTCAGGATGAAGTGAGGAGGGCATTGAAGAGGATGAAGAATGGAAAGGCACTTGGTCCTGATGATATACCTGTGGAGGTATGGAAGTATCTAGGAAAAGTGGCGGTCGAGTTTCTAACTGAGTTGTTCAACAGCTTCTTAGTCAGAAGATGCCTGAGGAATGGAAGAGAAGTGTGCTGGTGCCCATTTTTTAGAACAAGGTAGATGTGCAGAGTTGTGGCAACTACAGAGAAATAAAGCTGATAAGCCATACAATGAAGTTATGGGAAAGAGTAGTTGAAGCTAGACTAAGGGCAGAAGTTAGCATTTGTGAGCAGTAGTATGGTTTCATGCCAAAAAAGAGTACTACAGATGCAGTATTTGCTTTGAGGATGTTGATAGAGAAGTACAGAGAAGGCCAGAGGGTGCTGCATTGTGTTTTTGTAGATCTGGAGAAAGCTTATGACAGGGTGCCCAGAGAAGAACTGTGGTATTGTATGAGGAAGTCTGGAGTGGTCGAGAAGTATGTGACAGAGGTGCAGGACAGGTATGAGGACTGTAAGACAGTGGTGAGGTGTGCTGTAGGTGTGACAGAGGAGTTCAAGGTGGAGGTGGGACTTAATCAGGGATCAGCTCTGAGCCCCTTCTTGTTCGCTATGGTGATGGACAGGCTGACAGATGAGGTTAGACAGGAATCTCCATGGACTATGATGTTTGCAGATGACATTGTGATCTGTAGTGAGAAGAGAGAACAGGTGAAGGAGAAGCTAGAGAGGTGGAGGTTTGTCCTGGAAAGGAGAGGAATGAAGGTTAGCCGCAGTAAGACAGAGTACATATGTGTGAATTAGAATGACCCAGGTGGAAGAGTGAGGTTAAAGGGAGAAGAGATCAAGAAGGTAGAGGATCTTAAGTACTTACGGTCAACAGTCCAGAGCAATGGAGAGTGTGGAAAAGAGGTGAAGAAACGTGTACAGGCAGGATGGAAGGGTTGGAGAAAAGTGTCAGGTGTAATGTGTGATAGAAGAGTTCCAGCTAAAATGAAAGGAAAGGTACAAAACTGTGGTGAAACCAGCGATGTTGTTTGATCTAGAGACAGTGTCACTGAGGAAAAGAGAGGAGACAGAACTGGAGGTGGCAGAGATGAAGATGCTGAGGTTCTCTTTGGGAGTGACTAGGATGGATAGGATCAGGAATGAGTACATCAGAGGGACAGCATATGTTAGAGGTTTTGGAGATAAAGTCACAGAGGTTTGGACATGTCCAGAGGAGAGCTCGTGAATATATTGGTATAAGGATGCTGAGTTTTGAACTGCCAGGCAGAAGGCCTAGAGGAAGACCAAAGAGGAGGTTTATGGATCTAGTGAAAGAGGACATGAAGGTAGTTGGTGTGAGAGAAGAGGATGCAGAAGACAGGGTTAAATGGAGGCAACTGATTCGCTGCGGCAACCCCTGAAGGGAAAAGCCGAAAGGAAAAAAAGAAGATAAGCAGAATTATTCAGACTTTTTATGTTAGATTTACTGACAAAGCATACTTGTAATAAGCTGTTTGTAATACAATAATTACATCAAGTGACAGGCTTTACATTACATTGTACCCTGTATGGATTCAAGACACCCCTTTCCAGATGCAGCAAAGCAGCTGCAGAACAAAACCAAGCCTCTTAAATGTTTCATAGTAAGGACAGTCTTCTCTTCTTGGTATGCTACATTTTTGTGTCTGTGAACATTGCGGCGATGTGTCTTGCCAAGAAGCCCAAGTTTTGTCTAATCTGTCCAAAGGACATTCTCCCAGAAGCTTTGTGGTTTGTCAATATGCAGTTTGGCAAATTCCAGTCTTGCTTTATTGTGACTTGTTTTCAGCAGTGATGTCCCTGGATGTCTCCAGTGAAGTCCATTTTGGCTCAAACAACAACGTTTGGTATGATCTGACACTGATGTAACTTTACCCTGAAGTTCACCTTTCAGTTCTTTGGAGGTTGTTCTGGACTTTGGTTACCATTCGTATTATATGTATCTTCAATTTGTCATCAATTTTCCTCCTGTAGTGACATCCAAAGAGACTGGCTACAGTCCTGTAGACCTTAACATTCTGAATAGTATGTGCAACTGTACTCACAGGAACATCACACTGCTTGGAGATGGTCTTATAGCCTTTACCTTTAACATGCTCATCTATAATTTCCTTTCTAATCTCCTGAGACAACGCTCTCCTTCGCTTCCTGTGGCCAGTGCTCAGTGTGGTAAACACCGCATCCCCAAACAGCACAGTGACTATCTGTCACTCTCTAAATGGTCAGACTGACTGAATACAAGTTTGAAGACAAATGTGATGCTAACTAGATGACACATATGAGTATGATATATTCCTATGATTAGATTATTTTAAATTCTTTCTCAAGATAGCATCATTTTTTTCAAAGCTGGTTTCATCAGTTTGATTTTTAAAAGGATTCTGTTAAACCACAATTCAAAATTATTTTGAGGTTTTCCATTGGTTAATCTTTGGTGAATTTCTATAATTTTTGTCCATTTCAAGTTACTCAGTGACCATTGTGAGTTTTCCCCCATCTATTGAAACAAAAACAATGCATTAGATGATAAAACAAAGGAGGACGTTTCTCAGGAAGTAAACATCAAGGATTGGCCAACCAGGGAAGCAAAATGTAAGAGATATCAATAAATATTGAGCAATTTTTAATCAACATGCATGTTGCTGTAAATCTCTATAAAAAAGTAGGGAGTCCACAAAGATGTGACATAAGAGAAAGATGTATGTATTTTGTTGTATGAATAAGAAAATGTGTGGACTTTAATAGAGCCTGTATATGAGTGTGTTTGTAGGAATTTAGGGCAGTCTCTAGGCTGTCTGACAGAGAGCTGAGAGATCAGGGAGTGTCTTGTTTTGTGGACCTCAAGACATATGTTCTCTCTCTTATGCCCACCTCCCTTCTTTTTTTTTCATTGAACTATAAATGCTCCCCCTACCTTGGGGAATGGTGAGCCCTGGATGTAGGGAGGAATGCTGGGCTACCACTTGCTTTTCATTAACACAGGATCTGGTAACACACCTCACTGTCAACCTAATCCCCTCTCTCTCCATCTTGTCCCTTGGCAGAGGGGGGAGCTGCCGTGACCAGGTATAGAGCCCCAGATGTTCCACGGATGTTGAGGGGAGGATGACAGAGTCTTCACCCCAGTGTGGCTATGGATGTACGCTGCCGAAGACAGGGTGGGGCGGGCTGAGTGTAATGGCATCCACTGAAGAGACCTCTGTAACTGCTCAGTCATAGTAATCTGCCCCTTCCTCTCAATTTCTCTTTCTGCCCTGAATTATAGCGCTCTTTCTTTTTTGACCTCTCCCTTTTGCTCCCTTTCTACTTTGCTCATCTGCTTGTTCTTTTATTTATTTCCTTTGTTAAACTGACTCATATTTTTGGTAAATCCCTATTTCACTTTGTTTATTTTAAATGGCTTTTCTAATTTGTGTCTACACATTTCTTTCCTAATGTCTGAATGTTTTCTAACACTCCTCTATCACCCTCCTGCCTTTCTTTCATAAACATTTTCTTCCTTTCTTCTTACACACTGGCATCATCGTGAAGACTGTTCAGGATGTGGACCATCAGTCTTAGCCTGCTACTGAAGACCAGCAGAGCAACAACAGAAGCAACAGTAGTGGTAAGAGCTGCAACAGTAGTCATACAACATTCTCCTCTCTTACATCTCTAATGTATAGCCTCTCCCAGGGGGGCCATTCCCTTTGAGTTATTGAGACAGCTCAAATGCACACTCTAACAGAATGGGAATTCTAACCTTTATCTTCATAAAAATTCCAAGATATCTGTTTTTGGAGGTACAGAGTGGACCAGAGAGGCAGAAGTGCTGAATGATTGAGACGATACAGCTAAGGCCAAGTGTCAGCAGATACATCTATTGTAAGATCAGTCAGTCAGCGTAATTGGAGACAGTCTGTCTCCATTCTATGGTAACAATTCTGGAAAGGGTATGTATAGTCCCTTGGAGACGTGGCATGTGTGTTGTGACAAAGATCTATAAGAACGCTTTAAGTTATCAAGAGGGGGAAACAGCAACAACTGAGTGAGAAAACATGTTATTCACCAGAACAGTCTGACGATTGACCTTCAGAAATCTTTTTGTGTTAAAAAAAATTCCTCTTTGTGGTGCATTTGAACTTTTAATGGCAAGATTAATATCACGGCCTAAAATAAGATTGAAGATTAAATCTTCCAGGTATTTTAAAGCACATGGTGATAGCATTAGTTTGATTAGTTTATCCTAATGTCTTGTTCAGAACAGATATACCACGCTGTTATGTTTTTGGGGTCTTAGCAGGAAACATTTTTTCCAATACATAGAGACAAAGTGAGAATGAAGGATCCAGTTGATGTCAGAAAAACACTATTTGTCTGGATACCAACATTTTAATTACATCCAGTCATATTATATTGAGAGCAAACAGTGGCAACATTTCAATATTCCATAAAATGCAATTCACTGTACACTAATCTCTATTGTTGTGTTTACAGTAAACACATCAACAAACTACCATTAACAAAGTATTAAACACATTACTATTAAATACTGTATATTACTGGGTGGAAAGGAGGCACGGTCACTATAAATAAAAGTCAAAGTAAAGTAAGTGTGAGGGGATTAGCTATGTCCATTATCTCTAAACATCATTTATTTTTCCATTGCAAGTCACACAGTTTATACTATGGTTATTAAAGTCAACACAACAAAGATGGATGAACACTGGTGAGAATTAGGGTGAAGTAGCAGCCCTGAGTTTGTATCACTGTGCAGTTATGCAGGTTGGAGTAAACAAAGTGAAAATGGTTTTGGGTTTTTAATTAACATTTTCTACAACCATTTTATCTGATGTAACCCAATATAACAACATCTGACAAACAGATGCAGGCAACCAGTTTCAATCTGTCCTTGTCCCTCCGCAACCCAGTCAACAGTGATCTGTTGCTCAAGTGTAATGAGGTACTGCCCATTTCCTTGCAAAATTACAAGTAAGTTTTCTTTGTAATCTAGTAAATGGTGTCAGCCCCTCGCCGTCTTTCATCCTTCTGTTCATTCTGCTGTCCAATTTGGCAGATGTTCCGAAAAGAAAATATAAGAAAAAACAAATCTTCCAGATAATCTGAGCAGTATGTTCGGCTCACACCCACTGGCAGAGAGAAATTGGAAGGTTTTTAATTTATATTAGCATTAGCAGTTCTGATTGTCATAATGGAAACAACTGCATTGCCTTCTGGGTCAAAGCCATTGTTGATAAAGGCACGGTTTGTCCTTAACATTAAAAATGAACAAACAAACACACACACCACACACACACACACACCACACACACACACACCACACACACACATACATACATACACACACAAACAAGTAAATGGATATGAAAATATTATTCTCTCACTGGAAAATGCAATCAAATGCACGTACATTCTAACAACAACTTTAGGTCCAAGACTAACACAAACATATCACTTTACAGTTTACTGACAAACCTTGTTTCTGGCAGATGAGAACTTTGCCATCATGTGTAAAGAACAGCTATATTTCAAATAATAATGAAATAAGAACTGGTGTTAATTTCCCAACATTTTCCAGGGTTACTGAAAGACAGATTTTTTAGAGTTTCCAAAAACAGATATTTTCAACATGGGCGGAAAGTGGAAAGTTTGACTAAGTACTATGAAGTGAGATACTGAAATGAAAACAATGGAATGAAAACAATGGATCTGCAATTATATCCTTTATTCAACCTGTTTTTCAATTCCTGGACAATCCCAATGTTTTAAAATATCAGTGACTTTTTTTTAGTTTAATTCAAAGAAATAAGCCATTTCCGTGTGAGATGCAGTGGTGTAGCTCTTTACAGTTTGTCCACATCCGTATTTGTTTTGTTAATGAAATGATACAGAACAATTTGTTCTCCATTATAGATCTGCATTGAATATTTAGAGCTCTACGTAACTGTACTTTAATTCCAAACAGCTTGAGTTAGTTGCAGTTGTCTCATATGCTGAACTTACTAACAAGTGCCACACCACAAAAAAGCAAATGAATTAAGTGTAGGGTATTACTGAGTATTAAATGATGGCTCCTTAAAAAGATAATCAAATCTGCCAGACATGGTGAGATCATGACAGTTGTTTCCAATGCAAGTCCACCTGTTTCAGGAATTTCCTTCAAACAAGTGTAAAAGTCTTGAAATACAGCAGAAATGATTAATTACACTGTTGTGTTATTTGGACTTTTTCACATGACTAAGAACAATGATAAATTTCAGGTCCAGGCCCAGACAGACAACAACAATACCTCATCAAATAGGTTTCAGCAGCAGCCAAAGAAAATAAAGGTATGGAATTGGGTCAAACCCGTGAAGACCGTACACCTCTCCTCCTACTGTAAACCTGCAATTTCCTCCGGGATTAATAAAGTATTCTCTCTCTCTCTCTCTCTCTCTCTCTCTCTCTCTCTCTCTATCTATCTATCTATCTATCTATCTATCTATCTATCTATCTATCTATCTATCTATCTATCTATCTATCTATCTATCTATCTGACCAGTCCAGTTTGGGGTTCTATTATTGACGAAGGTGAACATAGGGTTTCTTAAGGTATGAAGAAATATAGCAATCAATAACATAGCCATGAAGTGAGCTTACCTTGTGTCACTTTCTTTGATGTTAATTCACTAGACTTTCATAAAATTATTTCATTTAGGGTTTCAATCAGGAGCAGACTTTACATCCTGTGCCCCACAAACATATGATGTGCTTAACACAATCTGTTTCTGTCTTGCATTGAATTGTCTCAGACTTTTGTGTAGATTACTAAACCTGAACCCTAAGACGAGATGCATAGGTTACCAAACTGGAAATTCTAATAGGTCATTATTGTAATTGTTTGTGGTTTTTACTTAACCATGCAGTTGTGATTCATCAACAAACCTTTAGGATCAATGTTTTTTTTCTCAGTTTTTCAGATTAAAAAAAAAACATTTGTACTTTACTCACCTTCTATCCTGAGCCCTGGATTCATGTCCAGACTTCCTGTCATGGACGAAACAATGATTGTCACACTGGGCCTTAGTGGATGGGCCTCTGTCTCCATGATCACTACAATCTGGGCAGAGTGAAGAGACACCTTGTGGAAGGACAGCGCCAAGGCTCTGATGCTGCTGCCATTACCCAGAGCCGACTTCTGATGCTGTGGTTCTGAATGAGAAATACCAGACTTGGGATGTGTCTTCATTGGGGAGGAAAGAGGAGTGGAGGATGAAGGTTTAATGCCAGTATTCCACGCAGGGTTTGGTAGGACTTTCTGTAGGTAGGCTTTGGCCTGTTCCAGTTTTGCCAAAGTGGGGTTTATTTTCAGAGGTCGTGAGAGCACCAGATTCAAATCGGCTGTGGAGAGAGATGGAAAGAAAAAATAAGGGGTAAAATGACAGAAAGTGAAGAACACAAAGAACATTTTTAAAAAATATTGAACCTGCAATCAAAAAAAAAAAAATTGGCTATATGTTTGTTTCATTTGCATTTCTGAATGGGAAATTCATATTTTAAATTCTTTTGTGATTAATAATCTAAAAACCGAATATTTGGCCCTCACCAGTGAACCAGGCTTTCTCTTAAAATAATTGAACTAAGGGGTGAAACTGAACGAATTTGTTTTTGGCAAAACCTATTCCTGTCATTTTTTAGCTAATATATCCTGGACACAATCCATTTGGTGGTTTAAAGAACAGGCCGATTTCGCCAGAGTCCTACTGAGGAAAATATATCTCTATCTAGCTGGTGGAATGCTGCGCAGCACTATGTCATGTCATCATCATGCAGCTTTGCATGCAAGGACCTGTTAAAAAACATCTGGGTCCAGTCTCAATTGATTTTCCTTGTCTTATATGTACACACACAAAATTACTGGCTGTCTCACTGTAACATCCTGACGTGACACTTCAGTAAGGCAGAAGAGAATCTTCTCTTCATGCCAGCCACATAAATCTGAGGTTGTTCTCTACTGTTCCACTTCTCTCTCTGGTGCACTGCAGCTTTCAAACACTTGACTGGAATTTACAAAGACATATGAATTAACTCAATGCTGTTTTACACAACTTCCATTATCCCATTTTTCCACTTGGTCATGATGATGGGAGAGGGAAGCAGCCGAAAACAAGTGCAGCTGTTTTTCATGGTCTCATCAAGGCACCACTGTTTGTCTGTCTCCTTTCCAGGTAGGACCACTGGATGACATGAATGACAGCACAGCCAAGAGAGGCAACAGGCGAGTGTGATGTTTAAGCACATGTGAGTGCACTCGCACGCACACGCACACGCACACACACACACACACACACACACACACACACACACACAAACACACTACTGCCCTTAGGGTTCTTTCTCATTTAATCCAGTGGAAGTGTGGCATACGGTCAAATGGAAGGACGGCTGGAGAGGAATTGGAGGAAAGATAGGAGGAATTGCTGTGTAATGTAGCTTATCATTTCCACTTGACTTATCACCAGGAAATGTTCCAGTGGTGGAATAAATAGCCCATATGCAGCTATTCATCCAATTTTCATGGCTCCCCTCGCTTTCTCTTTCATCCATTTATTTACTCCCTCTATTTTCATGTAGCCTTTCCTTTAGCCTCTCTCTCAATCCTTTCTATCATTTATGCTGCCTCCACCCCTCAATTTAATCACCCCCTCCCCCTTCTGTAATCACATAAAGCTGTCTCTGATCACCCAGTCAGGCCCAGCTCCAGGGCTTCGCCTGGTTCTCTACACAAGGAGACCTGGTCCTCATTATCCATTGTCCTACGTCCTGAGGTCCCCCCGCCCGAGAAAAACGCATCCTACCTCCAAGCCCCAGCCAGCTCTGGAACGAGAGCAAGGATGGATTTATCAGAAACTTACCTGGCCTGAGTCAATCGTGCCATGGTTGCAGAACAATAGTTCTAGTTCAATGATAGTTGTTAAATAGATAACATAGACTTAACTTTCATCTTACCTGGCTGACTAATATCCTGAGCTCTGGTTAAGATGTCTCATTTATAGCTCAGTTTTTACCACTGGTGGCTAAGAGTGACCCATGTCCTATCTTCATTGCCATCTCAAAAAACTAAATGGAAATTTTTATTAATTTTTTTAAATTTAATACACTGTTATAATCCCCGAAGGGAAATTAAGAACGCACACTGTAGTTTTTGTTAGTCAATAAATCACACACATGCATATTAGTGTGTACAGGCCCCTGTAATACACACAACCACACGCAGGGGGGCCTGTGGGCATGCAGGGGAGGTAGAGTGGAAGGCAGCTCCTTCTTGGTGTGCCTCAAATGAGCAATTTGTAAAGGGGATGGCACTTTGCTCAAGGGTGCCTTGGCAATGCTCCGGAGGCAAGCTGACACCTCCCACTCTCAGCTCACCTCCTGGTATTTTTTCTGCTTTTAGTGGGAGCGGGAATTGAACCGCTGACCTTTGAATCATAGGACGACCCGCTCTACCGCCCGCTCTACCACTGAGCCACCGCCGCCCCAAATGGATGAAGAATCAAAAAATACACGCGCGCACAAACACACGCACACGCGCACGCACACACGCGCGCGCACACATGCACACACACACACACACACACACACACAGAATTTATCACACTCTCTGAACTGAACAACCACATACAACTTACAGCATGACTTGACAACCCCATGGTCTTCATCATGTTCAGTGCTGAATCAATAAAACTCCCTATAACTTTGTGATAACTATCCGTCATCTGCAGCACATCAAGATACAGTCAACCCTCGGTTTTCGAACGCTTCTGTTCTCGACCAATTCGATTTTCGACCAGAAAATTCAAGAATTTTACGTCTCTGTACTCGACCAAAATTCGACTCTCGACCAAACCCAAAGAAGCCGAGCGTACCTGAACGTGACTCACTCGGGAGCCGAGCGAACTCGAATGCCCAGTATGCTTCCTCTGTTGCGCATTCGTGTTCAAAGTTCGATAGGATATCTTTTATTAAAATAAAACACAGTGTCTATTTCTACCCTTTTTTACTCATGGTAAACCGTATACAATGCAGTTTATGGTGTAAACCAAAAGAATCCGAGCGTACCTGAACACGACTCACTTGGGAGCCGAGCGAACTGCCCAGGATGCTTCCTCCGTAGCGCATTCGTTTTCAAAGTTTGTTTTATTTTAATGAAAGATATCCTATCACAGTGTCTATTTTTACCCTTTTTTATTCATAGTAAACAGTATACAGTGCAGTTTATGGTGTAAAATAGTAAAAAAAACTTGTTTTTTTAGACTTGGAACGGATTAAAATTATTTACATTAATTATAATGGGAAAAATAGTTTCCGATTTCGAACAACTCGCTTTTCGAACAGCCTTCTGGAACGGATTATGTTCGAAAACCGAGGGTTGACTATATTATAATTTCCTTCAAATTTATGCTCATTGGCCTAAGCTATTTTTAGTTACTCCTTGAAGAATTGAAAGAAGAATCAGTTAAAGGAAAATCTGTCAGAACACAGCAGGAGAGTGTGTGTCTGGTATCTGGATCTTAAATTGGAAAAGCTTGGAAGGAATGCTTTGTGAAAGACCCTGGAAAGAAAGGGGAATGCAACATCTGTGCAGTTTCCCCAGCGGCTTTCTCTGGTAACCAGTGGAGCACATTTTTTCAGAATGGCGAAAAGTCAAAAGATGAATTCTAATAAAATCTCATTACAACATTATATGGCTTCAACCTGTATACTTCTGTTTCACATCCCTACATTTGGATGATTCTCTGGAGTATATACAAGTGTTTACAGTGTGTTTACAGTATGTACCGGTATTTACAGTGATGCCGCATATGGTGCAAAATCACTGTTGCAGCACATGCCTCCTCATTTTATGCCTTCTTTACACTATCCATGTAAAGAAGGCATTACTCGAGGAAGGTAAAATCTGAACTGAAAGTCGTCTGTACTACAGTGCTGCACATCTACAACACTACAAAGAGAGGAGCCGAGAACCTCTTGCATTGTAATTGCAGTCTCATTTAACACAGTTTACAAATGTACATAAGATTTGTTAAAATGGATGAAATATCAATTATTGACAGAATTGCAGTGAGTATGGGTTGATTTAAAAAGAGCTTGCCGAGCAGTGGCGTTTTCACTGATCTGTGAGTTTTTATTGGGAACACCTTGACTTCAGCTGCAGGACAAATGGCTATTTCAAGCTTCAGACAGTGTCAGTGGAAGGTCTGTGCAAGGGGTGAGCACGAAGCCTCGAGGTTGAGAGGTGGTGTTAGTGTTCACATACCTTTAAAGTACAGGACTTAATGTGAACAGGCTGGGGGAATCATAGACTAGCCCTTCTCAGGTGTCAGCCTCTATTAGCACCAGAAGAGTGGAAGATCAAGGTCTGACAGAGGCACATGCACACAAGTATATATTGCGGCAAAGAGATGGGGGAGATCAAATATGCTTATTACCCCAGGTTACTGTGTCTTTCTGCTGAGGTCATGCATGACGCCATTCCCACATTGACCCTGTGTTGGGTGTATGCACCAGTGCATCCAACCCGAACACTGTTTTCATTCCAACCCCACCTTTGATTTTTTGAGCAAACTTTTATGCTTGACTCTGGCGTCTAACACAGGTGACAATGTGTCCAATTAGACAGGCTCCATATCTATCGGCTTTACATGTCAATGTTTGAAGGGCCAAGAATATTCTGATTTTCTGATGAATGCCAGCGTCTCAAAAACCTCCTTATACCACATAAGGCCAGTGACACATGCCTGAAACATCATCTGACTCAAATTAAGAGTGGTTCTAGATGGTTCGGAAGGGCAATGGCTTGTATACAGTAACTGACAACATTTCTGAAAACCCATAGTTTGAAGGGAACCAGGAAAATGAGAGAGTAATGTTTCCAATTTGTTCCAGCTAATCTATCACCTGTTGCTTCTCTTGTCTCCAAGTGGTAGCGCTTACATCTCTGGACTCACTCACTGACCCGCTCAAAGACTACAAATGAGTAGGATTGGAAAGAGACTGATGGAAAGTGTGCGTTTGTGAGTTCTTTGGTCAATCACTGAACCTTGCTCACTTAAAAAAACAAAAAACAAAGACAAACCCACCTCGATAGTTTTAGTGTAGGCGGTTGTTGGTGAATTCTTGAACCTTCCTTGTTCAGAATAATGCGGCTTCCCATATGTTTCTACATTAGTGGAGACTATGTATGTGCTTATGTGATGTGTGGCTGCTGATTGAGGGTCAGAAACACCATCCAGTTTGCAGTACACATGTTACAAGTGTTTCCCGCTCCGCATCCTTGGGAGGGAAGCTTTGATTGGTCGTGTGGAATAAAAGCTGTTGAAATTGCGAGCATATTGCTGTAAACAAAGCAAGACATGGCCTCACGGCGGTCTGCTCTCTGTTTGCGCCTCCTTGAAATAAATCAAATGTGAAATATTGTCTAATCAAAGTAGAGCTGTCAGACATGATACATACACATAGCAGTACACACACATAACAGGCTAGCACATGCAAATAAACCATCTGTGAACACAAGGGTGTATGTAAAAAAATATGATTGCACATTTTTTAACCTCATCATTGGACAATTCCTCATTTTCTCTGACCTACTTTTATTTCATTTTCAGACTATGTTACTTCAAACTTCAAAACACTCCACTCAACATTATACGTATGTAACCTGGCAAAGAACTCACTGATCCTAATAATTTGTGATTATTCAGTTTAGACTGTACACATAAACAGGATATTTGTCTACATGTTCTGTTTTAATCCACGGTTTTCAAAATCCAGGGTCCATAGGGGTCATTCAGGAGCTTCGACAGACTGTCCAGCAAAATGGAAAAAATTATAGACTGTATAATACGTAACATAATCATAGAATGTAGAACTATGAATGAAAGGTATAGTAAAACATTCATTTGTGTCAACTACAGTAGATTACCTTAGCAAGCACAATTTAACTCTTTCTGTTCAGGCGCCTTGATATAAAAAACAAAAGGAATTCAACAAGTCAATGTAGCAGTTCTCCTGCTTACTTGGTTCCTCATCCCTGAGGAGGAAAATTATCTGTACCACAGGGTACAGATAATCTTACCAAACAACACACAATTGAAAATGTGTGTGTGTCTCTTTGATTGTGTGGGTGAACGAGAACCAGTAGCATGTGTGGCCAATTCTTGATATTTCCAGCAGTGCCTGACCTGGGGCAACCTCACACTGAGCCTGGATCCTGTCTGAGTCATTCTGTATGTGTGTGTGTAAGGAGAACCAATGGGATTGTATCTATCCTACCGAGAGAGGGCTTGTACTCCTCACCAGTTCAAGGGAAACACCTGAGTGTAATTGTACAATGTTGACATCTGCTCTTCAGCTAAACACTAGAATCAGATGTAACCATAATGAAACGTAATTATCTTTAGAAACATAACAGACAGTAACCATCTGTAGTAATACCACGAGACATCCTGGTAAAAAATCACAGTACAGTAGTAAAATTAACACAGAACATAATGCAAGCTCTCTTGGATAAATAAAGGAAGTGAACCTAAATCTATTCAACTGTATCTGATCACTGGAAATAAAAGCAATACTGGAGTGACTGCCATTCTCTACTGCTTTCCTCCAAACAAAGCTCTGCATACCCTCTTCATGTTGGAGGATGATCGCTTCTTACTCTCCTTTATCGTATATAGAACACAATATATCACCATCCACCCAGGAAGGAGTCATTCACGACACCCATATATTAAAAAACAGACTGAACATTGCTCATCTTTTTCGCATCATCAAGAGATAAGCTTGCTGTAATTTACCATCTTGCATCATCTAAGGGTTTGGAGGAGGGTTGGAGCTGTAGATGAACACTGATGGTGTGTAACTGCATTGTGTGACTGCTGTGGTGCACAGAGAGTTTCACTGTTATGTGATTCCAGGTGGACGGAGACTCAGAGGACTTCTGCTGAAAGCAGGAGGCGATGTGTGTGGGAGAGAGGGGGATGTACACTTCCCCAAACCTTCATCTGTAACACCAGACAGACCATAAGTCAAAGTAGGTTCATAGTTGGTTGTCAGTTTGCGTGTGTGTGTGTGTGTGTGTGTGTGTGTGTATCTGCAGCATCTGGCCTGCTGGGTTGAAGAAGCTGAACTCCAAAGGATGTCCCGCGCCTACATACACTCTCCACGAGATCCTCAAAGGGATAACAGTCAAAAACCCACTCACACATTTATTCATTGCTGTTCTATCTGGGTAATATGTCAGCCACACCTTTAGGTCAACAACCTTAGCTTAAAGCTCATATGGATATCATTCCATCAGTCCAAAAATAGACGACCAAATTCTGTGAAAGTCAAATCCACAGGAGCCTGACATTTCACACACACACACACACACACACACACACACACACACACACACACACACACACACACACACACACACACACACACACACACACACACACACACACACACACACTAAAATCTACAGGAGCTTGCTGTTTTAAGAGTGTAATATAAGCAATATTACTGGCCTACATCAGCAGTGTCATTTATACTGGTCATTATCTGGATAAGAGCAGAAAAGCAGATCTTGTGTTTGCCTCTGGTATGTGTTTGATCAATGTGTGAAGTGCTGGACATTCCCACTCAACTGGAATTAAAGGTGGAACAGATACTTTAAATCATATACGAACATGTGAGCATGAGTGTACAAACTGCCGTGTGTCGAGCTGTGTCTGTGAGTGTGTGTGTGTGTGTGTGTGTGTGTGTGTGTGTGTGTGTGTGTGTGTGTGTGTGTGTGTGTGTGTGTGTGTGTGTGTGTGTGTCTGAGCATGATCTCCACCTGGTCCATTGAAGAAATCTTTGATCTGGAGGGAGAGCAGAGGGGGTGGGATGCCAGTTTTACTATCCACCTCTCCCGCTACTGTCTGCAACCAGAACACATTATAGTCCAGAGTCTCTGGCAGAGTCTTTCCTGGGTCTGGATCAAAAATGAAGAAAGAAATGAATGAAAAAAGAGGATAAAACAGGGACAGGAAAAGAAGAAGACAAAAAACCCTGCCATCATTTCTAACATTAAAAGATTTTATTTCTTCTTTTGACAGGATAATTGGTTAGCAGTAAAGCTACACTTCCTGTGGTTTGCACAGTCTCTATCTTCCTAAGAAGGATCAAATCCCATCATTTCCGTCAACAGTTCCCACTCACCTCTGCCTCACACAATCTCATCCACACTCTCTCTTACCAAGACACTTGTAGCCAGAAGCGACTCCTTGTAAAGTCACGTCGAAAACAGAAAGCTCCATCCTCTGCTTTCGGTGGTGACAGCTGAGCAGGGCAGAGGGCTGCATCACCTGGAGGTACAGTAGCGGTTCCAACACCTGGTCCCCTTCCCCTCGTCTCCCCGGCTGCCTCACTATAGTCACACCTAGAGCCTGGCGGGCTGAGGAGCGGCTGGGAGTTGGCAGACCCTCCAGGGAAAGTGAGCTGCCTCTCAAGAGTGGGGAGGCCGGCTGGGAGGTGTTGCTATTCAGGATGTCCTCAGCGGTCAGTCCAGCAAGGGAGCTCTGAGCAAGTGGAGGTGGATCTGGGGACACTGACGCTGGGGGAGACTCAGCCAGGTTGTCAGGCTGATTTAGGGCACTTTTGCCCATCTAAAATAGACATAAAGAGAATATTGAGTATTACGTGAAAACTGATTAATTTAAATACTCAAGCAATCATTTCAATAAAATGACGGAAAAAATGTCTGTCCGTTCTAAGTAATCAGGCAGTTTAACAGATGTGACTGACCTGATCCATGCACATAAAGTCAGGAATTGGCTGCTTGCAGTAAAGCGGCCACATGTAGTTGATGTGAGCAAACAGACATTCTTATTACCAGAATTGAAAACGTCACCAGTCTAAATGCCTGTGGAAACTATGTGTTTGTTCTTCTGTTTTGTGTGGGACAGTATTGAGCTGGTGCCCAGAAATGGTTTAAGTTTGTATCTGCATGGATCACATTACCCATTGAGTGAACATGAACCGTAGAAAATGACTTTCATCAATCACACAAAGTAATTCCAAATTATAAAATGTTTTGAAAACTTTGTAATCTTATTTCTTTGTACTTACACACCAATATAATCCTATTGCTATTGTGTATACTTTGAAAAATTATACACACATGGACACCTGAAATATCTGTCATGGAGCGACTTCCAAGTCGCTGACTTTTTGTTTACCGTTTCCGTGGGCTCCTTCTTCTCGGGGGTGCTGGGGGTGTCTGTCGATGAGGGAAGAGTCTTTGGGGGACTGGAGCAAGCATAGGTCATGACAGACAGCTTACTTGCAGTGAGAAAAATGTCAAAGGGGATGAAGCTGAGGTTCTTGGTGATGGTGGACTTGTGGGAGGGCCTAGCGATGCAGTGGTGGCTGGTCCCACTCTGTTGCTCGATTTGAACAATGCGAATGCGAGCGCTGTCGCTTCCAAAGCCGCTGTCCTGCCCAGTAAAGCTTTGGCGAGATGACGAGTCAACATTTGCTGCAAGGTCACGACCCCCATGCTTCTGCTCACATCGACGCACCTGCAAAAAAACCAACAAATAAACAAATCACTGAAAGGTAAGAGTGATGATGGATTCTTTGGGTCCTGAAGTTAACTGGAGATGACTGCAAGACAGGAGAGAAAATGGCTTCATAGTGGGCTTTATAACGAATTGGGCTTCGTTATAAAGCCCAATTTTGGAATTTTGTTTCTTCATAAGAACACCAACAGATTCACATTGTTTGATTTAAAGGAGGATTGCAGTGGAGTGACAGTCACACACACACTGCCAGAGAACTGGTTCCAAGTAAAAACTGAGGGTTTTCTGTCGGAGATATGTCACATAATCAAAGTCTTCATTGATCTCCTGGGAACCAACATGATATTCCCTTCTTTTTTAGAGCATGTCTGGGAACCGCTGGGAGCACTCTTAACTCACTTTACATGTCTTGTCTTTATTTTTCTGGACAAAAGAATATATATGATTTATAATAATAAATGCGTGTCATCATTGACAAGCAGTAACAGCATTATCAGTACAGTACTAAAAATGAAACCCAACAAGTGATCAGGTTTCTATTTTTGTATTATTTTATATTTTAAGTAAAGTTTTTATGTAAATGTGCTTGATATGTAACGAAAACACAAAATGTATTATTTTCCTATTCTAGCTAGCTCTGATTATTGCCATGACAACACAACACAGCACCCATTAGAGAGAAACCTTACCACAAACAAGTGACTGAAAGCAAATTTGAATGCTACTGTGACCCCTAACCCGACATAATCTCTCTAATTCCAGGAAGCAGAGGGCAGAAGGTAACATGTATTAACAAACTGGCCGTTAGGGTCCCTAGTGTTTACATCACTTCCATTTCATGAGTTCTTGTTGGATGGGTAAATCACAAACCCTTACCAGCGGACACATCGCTGTGTACCACAGCATCAGGGTCTGTTTCGGCCATTCATCACATTTCACTCTCTGCTGAGGCATGCCTTAGCAGCCCAGGTGGTGTCACTCCTCTTTAGCCACAGCCAATAACTCGTCCTCTTGGTAGTTCTAGCCAGCTCTTTGATGGCTTGTCTGTGAGCCTGTCCCCTAACTTTGACCTACCTAAGGAGCTTCGCTATTGTGCCAGCTAAAAATTCCCTACTTCCTATCTCCACTTGGTGCAACTTCATCTTCCAGCTTCTGTCCTCTGCCTCAACTGCTAGGTTGTAGAAGTGTAACTTTTTACAGTCATATGCATCAATGCCCCCGCACCTCATCCAGTGACCCTGTTTGTCTTGTGCTATGGCTTTGGAGCATCTGGCTGCTTCCTCCTGTTGACGCACCTCCTATACCACCATGTACCATGGTAGGTGCCGTTTGCAAGAGAAGTGTGAAAGCTCCAACAAGGCCTCCTCTGCCATGTTGACAAGGCCCACAGAATTGTGATGGACTAGACCACATTTGGCCTAAGGCTGTGGTCTACTTTTCCCCTGTTGCTGGGGTAGAAGTGGCACCTCTCGCACCGGGTCCTCGGAGTCATCGAGGGACATGTCCAGCCTCACCTGGCACACTCAAACTCTTCAACCAGACTAAAAATTGGCAGGGACAGGGTTCCGTCGCTGTAAAGTCCAAAGTTGGGATGTCAAAGCCAATTTGTAGCCTTTCCAGCTGATTGGCATAGATAATCAAGACCTCATACTGTATATGGCCAATGGCCACAGGGGTCTGGGTAGCAGCTCAAGCTGATAGCACCACAGCTTCAGTTTCCCCTGTAATGCAGCCCTGTTGATTTGCTTAAGGATGTTAGCTGTATCCTGGCGGAGTTGTTCAGGTTGCAAGGTGTCCTTAAGTTCTGCATTACACCATCTCTAGGATTGTTAGAATTGGTTCATCGCTGATGTAGAGCCAGTCCCCTGTTAGCTGGCCTTTGAACATGGAGATTCTACTTGACTTGCCTGGATTGAACTCCTCTTGCGAGCCGGCTGTTTACCTGGAGTTTCTGAAACAAGTGTTTATAGCTTTTTTTTTTTTTTTGTTATGATGATGGTCATATCATCCATGTAGGCCTGAAATGGAAGAAGACACTGGCTGCTGTTGGTCCTCCCACCTCCCACTACCCACCAAGAGGCCTGAATGATCAACTGTCACCCATAGCAAATGCCAGAGAGGAATTGTGCAGCCTGCCATGATGTCAATGTCCAGTTACTGTCAAGCAGTGGTATTCACAGATCGCACAGAACTGGAGTGTAAATGGATCCTGAAAGTAGCTCTTGATTTCTGTGATGTGATTTGGTACACCAAAGAAGTTGAAGGCCGTCCACAAGATCTTGTGAGGGACTGACCTAAAGGCATTGGAAAGGTTTAAGAGAACCATATGTTGAGTATAGAGAGAGTAGAGTATAACTTATTGATCCCTGAAGGAGGTTCCATCAGGGAAATTGATTTCACTGTCACACTACATACAGCACAGTGAGTACACAAAACACAGAAAAAGCACACAGAAAGCAGCAGCACATAGAAATTAGTATTAACACCAAATAGAAAGAGTAATAAATCAAGAATCAAGAATCAAGAATATACAAATAGGCATAGAAATAGGCATAGAAAAAAAATAGAAAAATAGACAGGCCCATGGGTAGAGTGAAATGTCTATAGTGTTTGCATTGTTTTTGGTGCATTGTTTGTGTTATCCCTCAGCTCTCGTGTGGACTCTCTTCTTCTTCATCTCCCCCAGAGAGAAGTTGAGCAGGTTAATGGCTTGGGGGATGAAGGAGTTCTTAAATCTGTTAGTCCTGCATGTTGGGAGGCGCAGCCTCTGGCTGCTCAGGCTTCTCAGGCTTCTCTGGTTGATGGTAACTGTGTGCAGAGGGTGGCTGACATTGTCCACGATGTCCAGCAGTTTGTCCAAGGTTCTCTTCTTTGCCACCGTTGCCAGAGGGGGCCAGAGGGGGCCATCTCGACCACAGAGCTGGCCTGCCTGATCAGCTTTTCCAGCCTGGAGAGATCCGTCATAGTCATGCTCCCTCCCCAACACACCACAGTGTACAACAGGATGCTGGCGACCACAGACTGATAGAACATCCACAGGAGCTTCCTGCAGATGTTGAATGCCCTCAGCCTTCTTAGAAAGTACATCCTGCTCTGTGCTTTCTTGTACAGCTGCCTCGTGTTGCTGGTCCAGTCCAGCTTGTTGTCCAGCCACAGCCCAAGATATTTATAGGTCTGCACAACCTCTACCTCCTCCGTTCCTATCAGAACTGGTCTAGGTTGGGGTCTGTCCCTCCTGAAGTCTATGGCCAGCTCTTTAGTTTTCGAGGTGTTGAGCTGCAGGCTGTTGCTGTGACACCAGTCCCTGATACATCCCACAATAGCTGTGTCATCGGCGAACTTCTGGATGTGACACAGTTCTGAGTTGTAGCAGAAGTCCGCCGTGTACAGGGAGAAGAGTATTGGAGACAAGACAGTCCCCTGTGGAGCACCGGTGCAGCTGACCTCAGTATCAGACGTGGTGTCCTTTAGCCTGATGAACTGTGGTCTGTCGGTGAGGTAGTCGTGGATCCAAGCAACCAGGTCGGGGTCCACTCGCATTTGTAGGAGTTTTTCCTTTAGTATACAGGGCTGGATGGTATTAAAGGCACTTGAAAAATCCAGAAAAAGGATCCCCACAGAGCCTCTTTCCTTTTCCAGATGCGAATGGGCTTGGTGTAGCATGTGGATGATGGCATCCTCCACACCTACCTTCTCTCCGGTATGCAAACTGTAAAGACTCCTCAGCATATTGTACCTGAGGCCTGGGCAGATAGAGGAAGAGCTCCTCCAGAGTCTTCATCAGACACGATGTGAGCGCCACCGGTCGGAAGTCGTTCAGCTCGCTGGGCCGGTTCTTTTTGGGAACTGGAACGATGCACAACGTCTTCCAGAGGGTGGGCACCTTCCTGAGACGCAGGCTCAGGTTGAAGACCCGTTGTAGCGGCTCCCCAAGTTCAGCGGCACAGGCCTTGAGTAGATGGAGGCTCACTCCATCTGGTCCTGCTGGTTTCTGGGGCCAGTTCTCCTCTTACTTGGTCCACCGTGAAGATGGAAGGAGGCTGTGATGGTGGTGGGAGCTGGGGGGTGGAGGTGGGCTTGAAGGAGGTAGGATAAGGGGTGAGATGGGAGATGGGGGGAGGAGGAGTGCTCAGGGGAAAGGGAGCTGCTCCGCTGCTGCAGAAAGGGGATCGGTAGGTTTGGAGGAGAAGGAGGGACTGGGGAGAAGAGGTATGGTGGGGGGCTCCCTTGTACCTACAGATGTGTGGAGGCTGTGGGGGGAGGTTGAATGGGAGGAGGGGGGCCTGGTTGAACCTATTGAAGAAGTTGTTCAGGTCGTTGGCTCTCTGCACCCCCCCCCCCCTCTGTTCTGGTCCTGGCTTTGTGTTCAGTGATGTTTCTCACTTTCCCAGACATCCCTCATGCTGTTGGTGCTCAGCTGCTGCTCCACTTTCCTACTGTAAGAGTCCTTGGCCTCCTTTATGCAGTGTCATACCTCCCTCTGTGCTTCTTTCATCTCTTCCTCATCCTTCGTCCTGAAAGCCTTCTTTTTCCTGTTGAGGACATCCTTGACGTCCTGTGTTATCCACGGCTTGTTATTTGGATAGCACCGAACTTTCCTGGTGGGGGTGACCACATCTACACAGAAGTTGATATAGTCCGTGAGACAGTGGGTCATCCCATCGATGTCCTTGCCATGTCCACCCAGCAGTGCGTCCCAGTCCGTGGTGTTGTAGCAGTCTCTGAGAGCCTCCTCTGCTTCAGGAGTCCATCTCCTGATGGTGCGTGTAGAGACTGCCTGCCTTTGGACTACGGGGGTGTACTGGGTCTGGACATACACCAGATTGTGGTCTGACTTGCTCAGTGGAGGCAGGGCGGTGACTCTGTATGCCTCTTTAACATTGGTGTACAGTACGTCGATCGTCCTGTTCTTCCTTGTGTGGCAGTCAACAACCTGGTGGAAAGCAGCCAGGCCAGTGTCCAGGGTGACATGATTAAAGTCTCCAGAAATAATCATGAAGACTGCAGCCGTACAACGACACTGATGATCTTTTCACATGCAGCGGCTGCGTTGGCCGATGGAGGGATGTAAACACAGAGAGAGATCACGTGATCGAACTCCCGGGATAAATAGTATGGCCGTATGCTAATGGCTAGCAGCTCCAGATTTGGGCAACATACAACTGCCTTCACTGAAACATGGCCGGGGTTACACCAGCGGTTGTTGGTGTAGCTGATGAGTCCCCACCTTTGCTTTTTCCACATGCCTTCGTGTCTCTGTCCGCTCTCATCGCAGTGAAGCTTCGCAGTTCAACGTTAGCATCCGGTATAGCATCGGTTAGCCATGTCTCTGTTAGTATGAGCATACTGCACTCACGGTGGATCCGCTGACTCTCCAGAGCGGCCAGCTCATCAATCTTGTTTGGCAGTGAGTTGATGTTGCCCATGATCACGGAGGGAAGCGATGGTTTGAATCGTCTTCGGTTGTCTGCCTGCCAAGCCTTTAGCTTAAACCCAGCCTTGCAGCCACGGTAACGTCTCTTCAGCTCAGCCGGTATGTCGTGTCTCTGTCCGTGTTTTGTGTTTCTACGAACCAGTAACTCCTTTCTAGAATGAGTGAGAGGGACGGTTCTCGGTTGTACGGCCTTTGATGGTTCATCCATTGTGGTGCTGGTTGATATATTCACTGTTGCTAACCTACACTAGCTCTGTTGGGGTCTATTTTCTCCTGTCAGCAATCTCTCCAGGTCCATCAAATTAGTACCAGCAAAGTATAATGACTGTTTAATATAATAGCCTGCGATAGATTATTATCGGTTATTATTCATAAATTCATGAAAACATGGCTCTCTTCTTCTTTTCCTTTTGGCTTTTCCCTTCAGGGGTCTATACACACAATTAACATTTACCTATGAAACTACACAAACAACAATAAACAAGATGCAGCTGGCAAATGTGACGAGCATGAGAATTTCATGTGCATTACAACAAAACAAGAGTTAGTAGAAATTCTTAGATGATCAAAAAAAAGATGACAACACTTGTTTTGCATCGCTTGTTTCGTGTTGGATATTGACTTTACAAGAGGACACAAACCAAACAACTTGCCTGATTGAAACCATGGACACATTGACCAAAGAAGTATAGCTATAAAGACATTGAAGAACGGCTTTGGGACTTTTCTGTGGTCTTAAAATCGTTTTGCACTTCTTGCAATATTGAAAATATGTTTGGAAAAGCGCCTTACTCCGACAAATCGAATTGTTTCGTGCAGTGACTGTGGTATTGTGTATAAAGCAGCCGAGATTTTATGCTTGCCTCCAAGTAATGGGTGTCGGGAGAGTTCCAGCCATTGAGACAATAAAAAGCTTTCAGTGACAGATGATATTAATCAATTTAAGTAGGTTGCTGGCTTTCAATCGACAATGAAAACAGGCATCTTTACTCTGCTACCAGAGCATGCCATCTTCAAGACTATAAAGAAGCCGCTGCTGGCTCCAATGGGACAGGAAGGAGACAAAAAAGTACCTACAAAATACCACACTAAAATACTGGAAATGTTCATAAAGAGTTGACACACAAGGGTAAAAAAATGGAATTAACTTGTGTTTATATTTATAAGAATGTTTTGTAGTTGGTGAGAAAACAGAACAAAAGAATCTCGTCATCTCTCACTCAGAAGGGCTATCAGGAGGACACAAATGAAACTAGAGAAAAAGGCCCATGTAAATATGTAAACCCATTTCAATTCAACCACATCAACTAAACACTGTTGACTTTATGACTGCAAGCCTGTGATTTGCATCATGAAGTTGTTTAGGCCTATTAATCATCATCAGTTCTAATAACAATTCCATCACTGTCACCCATTACTGAGTTCTTTTCCTGATGTTGTCCTTTTTAATTATTACCAATGTTAATGAGGCACAAAATCCATTTCAATCAGCTGCTGCTGTCTCTTCATAAATGATTACGACAAACTGAAAAATAGAGGAAACATACAAAAAGACTTTTCAACCAAACCAAGGTATGTCACATCCTATCTCACCCTGGTCTGTTCCTGCAATGTACACATGGTTGCTATTAAAGCGTGGACTCTCAGCTGCCGCCTCCCCTTCTCTTTACATTGCGCTCTCCCGCCCACTCCATGAGAATTTTAAATGTATATTATTGCTATGGCGGAGATAGTGTTTCAAGACCTCCAGGCAAATACTAAACCCACTGGCAGCACATTAGACAGAATACTTGACTTATTAGATATTTCCCATTCTAAACAGTGTCATCAAAGGCTAAGAACAAGAGCCATAAAAAACGCCGCGGCATGCCTGCCTGACTGCCTGTTCTGTTCGCCTTGGCTCATGTGTGGGACTTCGATAGGATTGGTCCTGCCAGATCCTCTCCTTTCCCTGGTCTAATGAGGACAGGATGCATGCACTTCTTTTCTGTAGAGATGTAAGATTTTCCAAGCAAAGGGGAGGGTAGAAAAGGCAGAAAAGGGCCTGGATCTGTTTCCATATGTGTTGTGTTAAGCTGGTGAAACTTGTATTGAGTTAAAGAGGTATTTGAAAAGGTATTCAAAAAGGTATTCAGCAAAGGCAATACGTCCACTCCAAGGAGCAGCCAACATTGGAAGGACAAATAAGCTGCACAGCAGCTGGGAAAGAGTAAGAGCCAGGAGAAGCTGCCAAATACTCTTTACGCTGCTCTGTCTCTCTTCCCAAGCTCAGGCTGTACACATGCATTTACAATTACAGCAAATACCCTGTCTTCTCTTTAAACACCACTACTAAGAGAGTGCCCCCTAAGCAAATTCTTGTTCTATATTTAGATGTGCTTACATGCAGAGTAACGGATAATGGGGAACACAATTGTGAATGTAGAAGAAAGAGACAATGAAAAAAATAGAACCACAAAACACAGTTGTTCATATACTCAGAGTTAACATATGCAATTACCACATACACAAACATGTATATATAAACACACATAAGGTCAGTTAGTTTCCCAGGGTTTGATCTCAGCTATAGTTTTAGAGCACATCATGTAAGTGGATTCCTTCCCTTGTTTCTGGGCTTAGTTATATCCCCCATTGTGCTTACTCACTAAAAAAGGAGAAAAGGTATACACTGAAAACATAAACCTATGCTCTGTAGTCAGTACGCTTTAACCTTTCGCCAATTTATTCATTGACAGAGGGCAATAAATTCAGAATACAAACATAAACTGTAGCAGCAGGCCTGGTCCCAGCTGAAATCCCCTTTTCCAACCATTACTTCTATTATATTATATAATAGCTGCTCTGAAGCGCTGTTTCCAGATCCCAATGCAATCTTCCTCTGGACGTAGTTGATCATGATCATGAATGTGCAACTGCACACACATGCAGCGAACACCCCCCATTGTCCAATCATGAGGTCATCCCCTCAGAGTCTCTAAGCAGAACATTCTGGAAAATGGAGGATAATCCTCATACGGTGGAACCATGAGTCTCCCAAGTGCCAATCATATCTGAGTGCATCTGTATGACTTCTGACCCTTATTTCTGTCAGTGTAACTCAGAACAGCTTGGCTAGCGAAAGGCTAATATGCGGAAGCAAATGTCACATCAGCTGAATGCCACCCGTTTACAGTGTTTGCTGGCTAGTCCAATATGACAACATAATTTTTACATCTGAATACCACATATGCAGCTGATTGTTTCCAGATGAAAGAAAAGTAGGCTGCAATTCAGGTTCAGAGATCAGGGAACATGAAATTCTGGATGTTTTAAGAGAAGCCCGTGGTAGTCGACAGGAAAGAATGTAATAAAGACAAAGTAACAAAGGTGACTGTTATTCCTTTCAAAGAGTCCATTTAACAGCATATATCGTCACCGACTCTGAATCCGGTCAAACTCCAGGAGAAAAGCTTCACAAGTTAGCGGTATGGAAAAGCAGCACAACAGGGAACAAAAACAGCCATGATAAATTGAATTTTAAAGCCAAAACAAAAAATGCAGGCAAAAATTATGTGCAACAAACATATAAGAAATAAGAATATACTACTCCTAGAAACGTCACATCAATGCAATTGAGATATCTATGTATAAATATCTTTTGGTGACTGTCCGAGTCAGTGGACAGACTGAAAAACTGAATAATAGGTGATAGCAAAAATAAATAGTACTTGATGATTGGGTGGGAAAGGTCAACAACCTGACAATTAGGGCGGTTCAAAGAAACCTTTGCATGCAGGGACAGTCATCACAGGCAAACAGTAGCAGGCAAAATGTTTAACTGTACTGAACTTTATTCTACAATTACGTGATAGCACCTGTTCTTTGATTCAATTTCAGGTTGTCTGCTCAAGCTATGTAATTGTTATCTATACTGTTTATTTGGAGGCGTCACCATCACCAACATGTACTGTAGAGAGAAGCTATGGTGCATGTGACACCATTTTCCAACCTTAATTCAACCAGCTACAAGCATTGCAGTAGCCATCATGGGTAGGTGAGGTCAAGTTATTGAATTGCTTTTGATGTTGAAAAATCATCTAATGTTTGCACAGTTTTCCCATGTACTCTTGTGACTGCTGCAGAATTCCCATTGAAAAAGCTGGAAGTGGTATTACTAAATCATTTCGACAGTACTATTCAGTTGAGCTACTTGCTTGCAGGATGCCTGCATGGAGATTAACTTCTCTATCTTGACTGGATCAGAGTTTACAGGTTAGGTCCCTGCTGTGCTACCCTCTATTGTTTACCAGAACCATAAAGTTGAGAGCAGGCCCCTGCTCTTTTGTGGTTGTGGATGAAAACCTCAATGCGCAAATAGCCCCATCTTAATCAAAAGTAATAACAATAATACTTTACCAAATGCCATAAAGGCCACAATTCATTCTCTCATTTTCTTGTGGAAAACAGAGAGGGGAAGACATTTATTATGTGAAGTCACGGCTCTTTGTACGCCGTAACAGCAGTCACAAAGCAAAAAACCAGTGCATCAAAGAGAAGTCATTTAATACATTCGACTTTGTTTCAATAACAAAAGCAACCTGCTATGCACTTCAACTGAACCACAACAAAGAAGCAATGGAAGGTCGCGACCCCATAGCTTCCAAATGGATGCTGAGTGTTTCAGAGTAACTGTCAACTGCACTTTAAACACAGTTTACTCCAGAGCTCAGGGTGTCGAGTGGGGTCACTTTAACAAGCTCCATCTCCCCAGCACTTCTAATTTGTGGGATTTACTCTGCCAGACTTAACAGGGGTTTCTCACAGGAGCATGGGAGACTCTTTCTTTGTTGTTCTGTCTTCCCACAATCCAGTCCTGGAGGAATCTCCCCGGACTTTTTCAATCTGTGTTTTACAGTACAATGTGATATTTGTTTGCTATGGTAGACATTCTCTTGTTCCCCTGATAACATACAGGGGTGAGGAAAACATCCGTGTGATAGTAATAACTTATGTGTGTTGACATGGGTAAAGCCCTAGCTCAGTTAAACACTTTCTACACAGAGAGGCCTCTGAGAGAGGAAGATAGGAGAAAGGGAGGCTGAGTATGACATGTCTGCCCTAGAAGAGATGAACGCCTGTGACACCTAACTCTAAAAAATAAGGACGAACAGACAACAAAGCATGGAGACAAAGATGATGTTTTTTTTTTAGTTTTCAGCTGCTTTATGACTTGGAAAAGCCCTGGCTCAAAAACAAAGATGCAAATTATAAAAGCTGGAGAACGAAAAGAAAAATTGTGAAAGAGTAAGTTAATGTGGTCCATCTGGGGAGCTGCAGTGTGCTGCTCAACAAAAACCTGGCTCTGGGAGATGTGGCAGCCGAGGCCTCAAAGGACTTCAAACCCTGTCCTCTCATACCCATCCACATGGCAATAGTTTGCTTACAAATATTTTATTACAAATAGAATGCTGATTGCCATTGCTTAATACAGCAAAGCAGGACCCAGAGGCCTGACTACCAGCAGGCTGAAAGGCTTTGCTCAACATGTTGGGCTTGATGCAGCTGACTACCCGGTATGACTTCAGGTGTTTGGAGAAGGTCTCCAAGCCCACCATGCATCACTTATAGGCTTAGGCAATCAGGCATGATTTAAAATGTTTGATAGACATCGCACTTAATTCTCAACAGGAGACTTATGGATAGAGTCATCCTCAACAGACTCACCGATCTAAACACAAAACACGATTCAGATCCATCAATCGAAACAAAGGCTCACAACGGGGTGACTGTGAGGACATGCAGGACCGAGGCCCATATCACTACAATAGCACTGTCAGTTTAGATAAGCAGGAGACAATGTAGTTGCATTAGTCAGTGAAGGAAGTTCTCAAAAATGCCAAAAGACATTTTCTAGATTAACACCATGAGTGTGTTAGTGAAAATAAACAACAAGGAAAAGTGGCCCAATCGTTATGATGTAAGCATTCAAAAATCATACACAGACTTTCACAGCTCATCCGACATAATCTCTTGGCTGGAATATGCTGCTAAATAGACTTTGTCACTAAATGCTTCTATCAATAATTACAAACAAGATATCAAGATACTAGCCAAAAGGTAAATAAAGTTGTGGCGGTAAAAACGGGGAAATTTTAGGACAAAGTTATCATGGGGCTAAAGCTGGATAGAGAATTTGTCAAAATAAATATAGCTGATGGATGGCTGATTGGTCTTTTTACATTTAACGCAACATCTATATGAGCTGTACCTGTCACATCCCTGCAACAACAGATATCTGATTAAAGAGATGGGAAGCAGATGTGAAGGAAAGTGTTATTAGAAGACACAAAGCAAAAGTGAAAGTGAGTCGAAGACAGAAGCACCCTGGGGTCTGTTTTAAATGCTGCTAACCTCACCCACATAAAGGCAGAGTCATCATCAGATTTTCTTTCCTTGTGCCCTTTTTCATTTTTTTTCTATGGGAATGGAGACCAAATGGCTTTCATTAGCCTCATTAGATTTGAGATCTGTGTGTGGCAGACTTTGTGATTTAATATTCAAGCTGTAGTATAGTGTGGAGTGGGCCTGATGTAGACACTGGCATCTGAAGGGTGAGAAGTCTTTCTCCTTCTCTGTGGTTGTGGGGGAGTTGTGTTTAAGAACATATTTAAATTCTAAATGTCTGATAATTATGTCTTTGGCCAACAGAGAGAATGACTTGTATGATTACAGACACTTTTTTCATCTCATCAGCGTTTAAAAATCTGGGGTTAAGCAAAGTGTGGCAAAGCACCACAGCTGACAGGCACGGACAAGTGAAAACACACCCAAAGCACAGCAGAGAGGTATTTAGCAAGCAGTCATCAGGATTTAGCCTGGCCCTGAAGATCACTCATCCAAGCTTCAACTTAATGTCGTTGGATTTGGCTTTATATTTTTGACAAACATACAAAAAAAAATATTTTAAAGCAGCATTGTCTTCAGCATTGGCAATTCACGAAAGCAGACATCTGAGAGACTTCAAAAAGCAGTGGAGATGCCTTTCATTAGGCCGTAGTGTTCTGCTAAAGCGCCTCCCTGCGCTGCCTGGCAGTCATGTCTCTATTCTCTGCTTTAGTAACATGGAGAAACAGCAACAGGGAGCAGGGAAAACAATGATGACCTGAGGTGAGATGAGGAGTTTTTGGACCAGCGAAGGATGGGAAGTGTAGGTCTGAGGGGGGAAGATGATCCCCAGGTGGTCTGCTGAGGACTGTGACTGATGTTGCTGCTGTGATCCGTACACAATCTGTGGACTCAGTGCGCACACATACACACACACACACACACACACACACACACACACACACACACCAAACGCTACATACACACACGGTTCCACACAAAGTCAAGGAGCGGTGCAAAGGAAAGAGCAATCCTGGCTCACTGTGTTTTTACTGAGCGAAAATTAGAAGAGGACTGAAGTAATCTTCCCTTAATTTCTCTCTGGATGTTCTCCATGTCTGAGTGAGACAAGGTTCTGAAGTGCTGCATGTTAGGTTCTCAAGACCCCCCGTCCCTGCATCTGTGTTAGTAGGAAGGTCCTCGATAAGAGGAACAAAGAGGACAGGAATTGAGTACTTATTAGACGAGGACATCAAACTTGCATGATAAAAAAAAAAAAAAAAAGCTAAGGAGAAGACAAAAATAACCTGCAGATTTCAGAATACATTGGCGGCTGAACTGGACAACCACAGTTCAAGAGGACATCATGTGAGAAGAAACCATTTCATGCCTTTACGACCTGATTAGTTGGCTGCACCAGTGGAATTCAAAGTTTAACATGGAAAGAACACCTGTAATACTTTGAAAGGCAATACTAACTAATCATCACACACTCAGAGTCGTTTCTGGTCTGGCTGATGTACTGGCAACTAAAAATACTACACATAAAACGGACACAGTATCGAGAAATGATTTTGGCTAGCAGACCATTCCAAGTGTTGGACTATGTGAGGTGTATCTGAGGATTCATTCTTGTCATGCACATCTGAATCGCTGGAACAGCTCCACACAGAGAAAGTGAAACAGGTGAGGAACAAACCAAGACCACCTCCGGATTATGAAAAACATCTGAGCTATGTTTTTCAGTCGGGCTTCAAGTGCCTGTATGGCATCTGTATGTGGATATGCATCATTGTTTGCCTCTATCATGCCATATAAGTCATAAAGATGTTGTTCATTTCACACCTATGTTTATAGATAGCAGTTAAAGCATACATAGAATCACTTTTAGATCTTTAAATATGTAAAGCAACATGTGACTCACATGAACTAAAAAACAGATTTCATATTGGATGTTGAAAAATTTACTTTCCAACATTAAGTATTGATTATTTGATTAAAAACAACTGTTTAATTGTGGAGTCTATAAACTGTCTATAAGCCAACAAATTTTCCACATGTTTGAAACAGAAACAAGAAAATATTATAAATATTCGGGTGAAAAACGGCTCCAGAAGTAATCAAACATGAAACCATGGTTTTCATCTTTTTGTTTGTTTGTTTGTACAGCAGGATTATGTATGAACTATTGAACTGATTGCCACGACACTCGGTGAACAATGTGCAAATCTCTTGATATCATTGCTGATCCAAATAAAAGTCAGATTCAGACATTTTTATTCACTCTTAAACTTTGCAACAGTATTCTTCAGCAATTCATCTGATAACATTATGAACTAGTGAACCAGGCCACAGTTAAGCTCAACTGATGGGACGAGTCGGTCATATCTTGAGGATGGATCCTCAGCAGTGGCCATGGGTTCCATTCCAGCGGGCACTTGATTCACCTCACCCCCACATCATTTCCTGTCTCTCTGTGGCTAAAAAAACAAAACCCCGGTCTGAGTCGAGGTAATTGACACAACCGATCGGAGGGTGGATGAAGTATTTTTCTGATGACTTTCCTCAGCTGTGCTGGGAATTGTCTGTAATTCATTCATTGTGATAGCATGTATTTTTGGTGTTGACACTGTGATTGAGAAGTCTGGTACAAATCTGATTAATAACCTGAAATTACTACATCAAAATATGTATTCATTAGGTTTTTTATTCTTTATGCTCCACTGAACAGCAGTCTAGATTTTCAGCCAACCAACCAACTGTGTAAAAATCCCATGAAATCTTGTGCAGTATTTATAAAAACAGAGGGTGAAGAGTCATGATGATTGCTACTGTAGTGGCAGACAGACATAAAGAAAAGAAAAAATGGACAAGCAAAGGATTTAAATATTTGGGCATTACAATCACCCTTGTCACATCACAACTATTTGAAGCAAACTACGGGAAATTGATAGGTGCTGTAAAAAAGGACTTAAGTAGATGGGAAGTTTTACCTTTAAACTTACTGGGAAGAATAGAAACTGTGAGAATGAATATACTACCAAGATTTTTATTTTTATTTCAGTCACTGTCCATTGCAATTTCTAACTCTATCCTAACAATGTTATTTAAAACAATGTCAAAATTTCTATGGCAACATAAAAGGGTCAGAATCAAATATAAAACACTTTTGCAGCCTAAAGACAAGGGAGGGTTGAACCTACCCAATTTACAGCATTATTACTGGGCTGCACAAATTCGAGCTTTAATTAATTGGATAAATAACGACACGGACACGGTTTGGGTGAAGATGGAAGAAAGTTCATGCAAAAACATATCTTTAGAATTACTTCCTTTTGTGACTGAAGAAATGAGGAGGAAACTCAGAATAGAAAATGAATGGTTTAGAAGGAACAATGAAGATATGGTCAACTGTAAGAAAAAAATTGGGAATATCCAAATCAATCACTAGAGCCACTAAAATAACTAAGAATCCAGACTTTTTTCCATCTACACTTGATGCAGGGTATAAAAAATGGTCAAATTAGGGACTCATTTATATAGCACAACTGTTCAATGGGGAAACTCATTTGATCAACTTAAAAAAGAATTTAACTTACCTGTTTAGGATTTTTATAATTTTTTACAATTACGTCATTATCTTTTAAAACATAAGGAATGGGAAAACATTAGGAAAACACAGACTGAGTTAGAAGTTGATGTCAATGACCAGAGAAAATACAATAAAAAAGGGGACTATATCAAAAATATATAAAGCTCTACAGCAAGATTCTAAGGACAATAATTTCAGGGTTAAAGAGAAATGGGAACTGGAAGGTAATATTATAATAACAGATAAACAATGGGAAGACACTTTTGAAGCGGGCCACAAATGAACTAGTAGTCGAACACTTAAGGAATTTGACTGGAAAGTTAAAATGCAATATTTTAATACTTCGGTGGTGATGTCAAAGTATAACAATGTAACTAATTTGTGCTGGAGGGAATGTGGAAAGGTGAGAGACCACACACATATATTTTGGGACTGTCCCAAAATTTTTACATTCTGGAAAGATATTCAAGAGGAATTTAAACATGTTTTGGGCATATTGCTTTAAATCCAGCATTGGTCATTTTAGGGATACCCTCAACTACTATGAAAGATGAAGATATGATTTATTTACTCAGAATATTATTCCTGGTCGCAAAAAAAAGTGTTACGGCTGCTTGGCTGGACCAACATCCCCTCAGAATAACACAATGGAGAGAGAGAATACAAAATGTATACTCTATGGAGAAAATCACTGCAAAATTACAACTGGAAACAGAGAAATTTATGTTAAGATGGACACCAGTTATGAAGGCTATGCAACTCTATGTATGAATGTACATGAATATGTTTACGTACATAAGAAAGGATAAGAAGGTATGTGTATATATGCATAAATACATTTTCATTCATTTATTTATGGGTTTATTTGTTTGTTTTTTCTCTTCTCTTTTAAACGATTATTTTTTTATGCAATTTAATGTATAACATTATGGAAAATGTTTTTTCAATTTGCATTGTCATTTATGTGTACATCTCCCTGTCTTTGGTTTAATTGTTGAATAAAAACTAATTTCAAAAAAAAAAAAAAAGAAAAGTAAAAAATGAAAATGTTCCCGCACCAAAGAAAAATTCTCCAAAAAGCCTGGAATGATGTGTGAAATTTTTTTCAGGACAAATATTTAGTTTCATGCGGGCAGTCCAAGCAGAAATCAGTGGTACTCCAGTTAACCACAAGGCAGACTGTACATTTCTATAGTCAAACACAAACATCACATGTATGTGATGTTTGTGCACACACGAAAACCCACATGCACACCCTTTCACACAGATGTGTGCACACACTTTAAAGAGCATGAACTCAATACCCTCCATCACCTGATATTCTAGGTGGAATCTTGCTTATACAGGTGTAAAGGAGAAAAAATGTTTTTTCTTTTCACCTCCGGAGACAAAGATTCTAGGCTTTTTCACTAAACAAAGTCCACTCTGGTTTGTGTACATATGTGTCTGTACCGCTTGGCTTGGTGTGCCCTGCCTTTACTGCTCCCCTGAGTGTGTGACCCTGTTTCCCTTGCAGCAAACTGAGAAGGCACTTCTGACTCCTCCTCACCTGAGTCGACATCCGATCCAAGAGTTCACAGTGGGGGCCTGCTGTCTCTTCTCAAAGACGGCGTTTGTTTCCAGGCTCTACCAGAATTCCAATCTTTGTGATTTTATCTGGAGTTTTCGCGCCAATTATGCCCAAATCGATTTTGGAGAGAGCAAATTCAGCTGCTACTGATCTCAAATAAATTGAGTTTCCTTGGGGCCAATTTAAGAATGTGCTGTGGTTATGCTTTGAGGAGAGGGCTGGTTGGAGCGCAGTGGCTGAACAGGGAAGGTGAGTTGTTATGACTGGCTGTCAATTAGCAGTTGATTCACACAGGAGGGTAAGAGACTCGGACAGAAAGGTGAAAAAAAGATATGGTTTCATAACAACAGAGGGCCAATTAAATGAACGCTGGCTATGAAAATATGGGTTTTAGATAAGCAGAGACAATGGTGCTTATTTAGCAGATGTACGGCAGCCAACATGGAAAAGGAGATGGTCGTGTAGGAAGCCTTATTTATTATTACTCTCAGCAGCAACAGGATGAAAGAAAATAGTACTAAGCAGGATGAAAAGAGGTCAGGGTGAAACGGATCTGGCCCACAGAGAGGGTTAATAGCCGGGCTGAATGGTTAAGAGCTGACCTCTCAGGAGTGTCGGCTCCTGCATTCACAAACAAACACTACAGATTCACTGGATCAGACTCACTGGGTCTCATCTGACTGGATTCCCTGTTCCTTCCTGCATTCACAATGCATTTGGCCACCCTCTCTCAAGCTGTCTTCACTCTTTTACTGCCTGCTCTGTTCCTTTTCCATGCTTCACATTTTCACTCTTATTCTATGTCTCCCTATCACTGTTTGCCAGTAGACCACATAAAAGCTCCTGTGACACTTCACTGGCCTGGAAAAATCAGAAGTTGAGAGAAAAACTTCAGTTTTCAAAGCTCAACGTCTATGAGATAATATGAAACACTCATCGTGAAGAGGAGTGGTCTTGGAAAGGGTTTGCTTGAAGCATACACAGACCAGGATCCAGCCCAAGGCTCCCTACTGAGTCAAGTTTGTCAACAACACCATGGATAAATAGTTACAAAACAAATTATAGTAGAAGAGGGCAGAATAGGCCACCAAGCCTCTATTCTCTCACATTCATCCACTGGATGACTGGAGGCTGAGGTGCAGAAAGGGCTTCATTTGTTTCACATGTTCTAATTCATTTAATTACTTTTCATTAAGGGACAATTGATGTCAATGCGTAATTTCCATCACAATATTGCCTTTTTTTAAAATGAAATAGCAAAAAAATATTGGAAAGCATTTAGAATGAAGCAGAAATTTTGTGAAATAAAATCTGCTGTCCGTAACACTCTCAGTTGAGCTGACTTTTGTTGTGTGGATGACATAGACAAAAACAACTGGATCAGAAAAATGCTGCCTCCTCCCCACAAATTAAATTCAAACTGCTGTCCAAACCCACAAAAAAACCAAACCAGCTACCAAGCAGCATGTTTCTGCCTACTGTAGATCCACTTTTCACAGCATTTTGTCTTGGCCCTACAGTCTAAAAGCCGCAACAGAACAGTTCTGCATTAGAGTGCATCTTGGGTGTCCTTAATCCAGGCATTTAAGGCTACACAGATTTAGCAGGACAGTAATATTATTATCTATAGTCTGTCAAATTTAATCAGTCTCCAGAAGAGAAACCCTTCTCACTGTCAGCCAACTAGCTTCTTCTCCAACCAGCTCTGGAAGCACCAACACTTTTCCCACAAGCTGTGCCACTCTCGGGAGGGGAAGGGAGTAATGAATTAGTGGAGATGAAGAGTCTGGGAATGAGATGATGACTGCTAACAACAGAATGAAAGAATAATAAAAGGGTACATTTTAAAGATAGAGATTGAGAATCACGAGTCTTCAATAGATAGAAATGTACATACCCTCACAATATAACCCATACAATGAGGTGAAGAGTAAAAGAATGAACATAAAACATGTAACACATGATTGAGAGGTTTTCCCCATGTGTTATTTACCAAATTGTTTAATTCAGAGGTCCTACTGAGGTCAGGTACCAGGGCCTAAGCCTGTGTACTGCCTCAGTGTGTGTTTGTGTGTGCACTGGCATCAGTGTGTGTTTGTCTGTGTTGGAGGAAGTCTAAAGCCCTGTTTCCCATGCGTGTAATCATCCCAGGATGAGGTGGAGGATGAAGCAGTGCGGGACTTCCCCTGCACCAGAGGGTATTTTCCTCTCACACTGTGGTACAAGCACATGGCTGACCTGCACTACCTCTGTGTGTGTGTGTGTGTGTGTGTGTGTGTGTGTGTGTGTGTGTGTGTGTGTGTGAGAGAGAGAGAGAGAGGGGGGGGGGGGGGGGATTTTAACATCACGTTTATTCATAAAAGTCAAATTACAAATTAATCACGTTGACACAAAATCCAATCATCATCCACAATCATCTTGTGGATGATTGTGGAGAACTTCTCATCTCATCAATCATCTTTTCTACAATCGTGTCTTTTACTTTTTTCTTTATTTTTTTTCAATCTATAAAACTCTTGGTCTGTAAAAACTGGTTCACCGCCTCTTGTTTTACTTTTTTACTTTTCATACAAAAGCTGATGCTGTCCAGAAACATGTTGAGGTCAGGAATTTTTTTTTCTATTTTTTCCCTCGAACCTTTTGTGTCTTGAAAGAATTTTTTTTTAATATTTTGCGGCTTCTTTCAGACTGTCATTTTTGTTCTCAGAGCTACTTGTATCAGGAGGTGTTTCTTTAGCACTTTGCGTCTTTTATTCATTCTTGTGTTAGTGTTTTTCTTTTAAGAGCTATCTTTAATAATTCCTCATCTATCACAATATCATCTTCTTCCTCCTTCTCCAGCTGAGACTCCACCATCCTGGCGGCTGTGTCTCTGGCCCCCTCAGCCTCCACCAAATCACCATGTCTATCCTTTATGCTGCCATCCATGTCCTGACTGTCCCCCGTGACCTCTGGGTTGATGGCGAGCGATTCAGCGGGGGATGGAGTTGGAACCTCACAGGACTGCGATCGCGAAATCAGGACCACAGCACCGGAAGCCCGACAGGGACTATGGCCCCTGGCTGTTCAATCCTTGCGCTGTCACCTGTATCCTGTGTGTTATTCTGCGGTTCCAGGTCGACAGCCAGTGACCCTGCGCGGAATGGAGTCAGAAACCCACAAGGCCGCGGCCTTGGGGCCTGGGCCGCAGCACCGGAGGCAGCCACAGCCACGTAAAAAGCTGCAACCACCGGCTCCGCGGCAACTGTGGAAGGCATTTTGGCACTTTCATGACAGTGATGCCAAGTATGACCACTTCTACAATAGCAAATGAATGGTATTGACATGGCCAACAAGGAAATGTTATGAGTTGAGTTTTTGTGTGTGTGTGTGTGTGTGTGTGTTTGCAGTAGAAGAAGTGGTGGTAAAGAGAGAAAGAGACTACAAGAAAGATGAAAGATTTGCACGCTTTTGCACAAAGTCATTAATGCATTGGAGACTCACACTGAAGAGCAAATAACGTCATAGACACGCAGACTGCACAACACACAAACAAACACGCAAAAGCAGCTGTTCGGTCCTAAAGAAGCATACAAGAGCATTGGCTCTCAAATAAAAGGCTGCAAGCAGTTACCATGCAGAGAATGTGAGGGCCATGTGTATGTTCATATGTGTGTTTGGACATGTGTGTATGACGGTATGCACTTCTTTGTTGCTGGTGACACTTCAATGACAACGCAGTGAGATATGTCCCAGAAGCAGCTCTGTCATCTATTCAGAGCTCTCTGGCTGCAGCACCTCCTTCTGATGAAAGCTGTCTGATCTCAAACCAGTCTCACTTTATCATCATTAACACAGCGCTAAAAACAGCGATGAATTCAAAATGTGATGCACCACAGCTAATGCTGCAATGAACATTTTAACAATGCAGCCATGTTAAAATCAACAATCTGCTTCACATCCTCATCATGATTTAAGTGTAAACTGTCAGACAAAGTGTGGACAACCAGCTACAGAAAACAATGGCACAGACCGTAAAGGATTTAAGAAAATAATCCTGGGACAGCATCTGCATGTGAGAATCTGCATTGCAATAAATGTGTGCCTGTGAATCTGTGTGTGGACAAACCCTCAAAGCACATCTGAGTGCATAGATATGAATGAAATCACACACATGGTTTGCATACATTGCCCACACTCCGTGCATGCCTCAGCACTGCCAGGGAACCCAAAGGCCCCAACAAAATAAATTTATTAACCAGACAATAAAACACAGCTGTGATGACGATGGGAACGGTCTGAAATCAGTGCCTGGGATTGTGCAGTCTGTTTAAAAGTGGGCTTTCAATATGTCAAGGAAAAAATATATAAACTTTTATGTAGAAAAAAGACAATTCATCAAAGACCTATGCTCAATTTAAACAATGAGAGCAGAGACGCTTAATTGAAGCACAGAAACTAAAACCTGCACCAGATGATTCAGGACTGGTCTTTGATTGAACTGCTGAACAGGTTGTATAAAGGAAGGACAAACAAACAATAAAATGATTTAAGGTTCATCATCATGGAAGTAAAGTTTGATTAAAAAAACTGACCCAAATTCAGATGCTGATATAGTGGAAACTGGCAAAGGAAATACATCTGTACTCTATGATGATTATTTGTAAACTTTTAGCGAGGGGTGGACATCCATCTGTTTCATCCAACCCAGTTAGTCTCCTCTAACTCGATCAAAAGCCATTGTTCCAAACTCATATTCCAGAAATGTAAGTGCACATACTGCTTATTAGATGGTGGTGTGTCTAATATGTTAGCGGGGGTAGAGATTCTGTTGGCAGAGCTCACTGCCGGACAAGAAAAAAGCAGTTGTTGTGAATGACAGGATGCTGTGGCAAAATGAACCACTAGAGGGCTCTCTAGCTTGTAGAATGAGCCTCTGTGCACCCAAGTCTTCCTCACAAAGGCCTTCCCCTCTTGAAGAGTCTGAGCCAAGCAGCCGTACAGATGCATTTGCCAAAACATACTGATATAGATGGAGATACAAATAGTTTTACAGATAGTGTCCAGAAAGCCAGATCAACATTCACGCAGCTGCACATACTGGTGCTGATACATTCTGATTGAGTTCAGCATCAGGCTCCATAATGGCACTACTATAATGAACGTGGTACAATGCACCCAAAATTAATATGGCACAATAAAAGTACAACATTTCCCAACAGCTATGACTAACAAGCAAATATAAAAGAAAACCATTTTTCTCCAACTTTGGAGGGACGATCATTATATTACATCACCGTGGAACTATAGGTCATTTCAATTCCACTTAATCCAGCTAAAAGCAACAGGAATGCAGCACTTAGAAGGAATTTTGGAACAAAATGCTGTATCCCTTGATAAAGTGAGAAAAATGGCTGAGGAGAAGAACATAACACATCAGAGATATTGTCACAATGATTTTGAACAATATGTTTCATCTCCAGCTTGTCTGGTCAGAGCAGAACAAACACGCAGAAAATTAAAGTCATAAAATGTTCTGTGTGCATGTGAGGAACTGTTTGCTGTGAAGCCACTTGATGGAAATGGTGAAAAAAGGAGTTTACATTGCTGCCAGAAATACAATTTTGGGCAGGAGAGAGACCACATTTTTTAATTTTTAAACCGTTGCCAGGGGACCTCCCAGAATAGTTGCTTTCTGAACTTTCACATAGTGCCTTGAACCTGGATGAACTGTGCAGCCGTTTGCTGCCCCTCAACAGAATCAAGCCATGAATCATTACAAGTAAGGGGTGAGGGCTCCGAGATCACCCAAATCAGAACCAGATGCACATCAGGCCCCACCTAAGGTCTAACTGTATAAATAACTAAATAAATGACCGAATAAAGTAACAGAGCAAACTTCACATGATGGCTAATCATCTAACTGATTACAAGACGTCCAGTTCAACATTCTGCTCTGTGCTGTTGGTTGTTTATCTGTTCTGTGAATACATGACTTTTATTTCTTTCTGTGATGGCAAAGTGTGACCTTTGTCTTATCCAGATAAGGCATATTTTAGGATTTCCCAAGAAGCCATCTACATGACTTTACAGAAGCCTTTAAACATCATCTAATGCTATCACCTCACATCACTACACACATCCTCCCATAATGCATCCTGAGAGGAGTAGCAACAATAAAATCAACTCACTTCATTTCATCCTATCCCCTCGTCCTTCTTTCTCCCCTGTCCTCTTCCCTCCTAAATGACTCCCATCCTCATCACAGCTGGTAAATACTTTTATATTGTGTTCCATTAGAAAACTTTATTAAGGAGTCAGGCAGAGCAAATGGCGCCTGCTAGCTCCTTGTCCTGTAAACAATAGAAAGGACCTTGAAAGCTGCAGCTGAGCACGGTGCAGTAAACTACGGTCACATTAGAGTACTGTCCTGCTCTGTGAAAGCAAATATTTAAAAGTGACAGATTTGTCCAAAATAGTCAGGGGCGACAGTTAAGGTACTGGATCAGGAAAATAATCAGAGTACATAGAAGTTTGAGCCAAATCAGACTGACCAATGCAGCTGTTAATGAATAGATGCACGTTAAACCATGGCACAGCTGAACAACACTCCAAGACTCATCTCCAGCAATTACAGAGGATTTGAGAGCTGAGCTGTGTTATGTCCTCAGAATTTACCTCAGCACTTTTCTCTGGAGTGTCCATCCCCAACATGTTGTCTCTGAGGAGCTGCTGAAGGAGCTGCACCTGGGCAACGCTGAGGTAGAAATCCAGACTGCTGGTCACATTTACTTCCAGTGAGTGGCCACACACCACCACCTCCTAGAGGGAGATGAAAGAGTACAGGGGAAGTGTAAAGAGGGATGCAGTGGGTGGAAAGAGGGGAGAATACACACAACAACACAAGGATTGTTTGTGACCTCAAGTCAATCTTACATGTTCTTCTTTTATACTCTATTTACTTCCTATCTCTATCTTGGGTGATTTAGTTCCGTTGTTCCCTATTCCCCTTGTTCCTTAACCTCCTCCAGGCTTCCACCCACAGCCGGCAGTTCAAACAAGATATCAGTCACTAATACTCTGGATTAAACCACACACACACACACACACACACACACACACACACACACACACACACACACACACACACACACACACACACACACACACACACACACACACACACACCACACACACACACACACACACAGTAACCATACACTGTGGTCCAAGTCCATGTGTGAAAATGGATGTGCCAATGTATCCTTAACATCAATTTTATTTCATTTTATGTTGTTATTAATAATAATTGTAACACACAGGGTCATAATACCTGAATACACAGGATGTTGCCTGTGGTGAATGAATATAAAGTGTAACACACAGATTGTAGTGCTTAATACATATATATTTTTTAGAAAATTAGTTATCAAAAGCATCTATATACACAACATAGTTCATAGTGCTGTTTATGTGGTTACTGGCCTTGAGTTTCTATATAACAAATCACAGTTACACAGGGCACAATGTGTGTGGATGTATGTCAGTGCAATCTATGGATTAGCTGTTACACATTGTCAAGGGGCACGTTAGTGTGGACGGATGAGGCATCAAAGAGGCAGGAAGTCTCAGAGAGCAGTGCCAGAAAACATCAGCTGTATAAGCAAAAAGGTTTGAACTCTGTGGGTCAAAAGCCTCCATTACATGGCAGACTGGCTGAGGGATTCCTAATGAGTAAGTTACTTTATGTTAAGATGGAAAATATAAACACTCGTGACATCTCACATAATCAATGTCTATTTTAATATGGACAACGTAAGAGTAATGTTTATGATCATGGTTAGAACAGGTCATGGTAAAAGGGAATACCATGTCAGTGTAAGCAGTGAATATGTTCTGTAAAGCAGATAAAAAACAAACAAACAAAAAAACAATACCTCTTGTTACACTTCTAAAAAAAATCACTGTTCCAAGGAAATCCCCACTCTCTAGGACCTGTTGTCATCATTCCAATGTAACGTCCCCTCCAGTCAAAAACGTGTTTCCTTCTTGTTCCTACAGTTTAATGTTGAGCATCACTGAATTAACTTCTGAAGAGAATTTATTTCTATATGTTCATCCTTGTCCATGCCTTGTTTGCTAGCATGCAAGTAAAACAAATAGAAAATCTGCTGGACTGACAGCTATTTAAATCTGTGCAGGGATGTGGCACAGGCCAGGAAAGAGCCATCACCTTTTAGCGGAGATCTGGAAAGATTACCAAGTCAGCTATTTTTCAAAATTTTCCATAATTATTGCTGACCAAATTTAAACAAAACTTTGTGGAGGGGATAGTGTGGGCCTAACACGATGAGCAGATGTGTAGGATTAATCAGCACAGAAGAATGCCCTGTACTGAATGCCATTCGATTGTAACATCTATGTATACATGTGTAGAGAGCATTTTTAAATGTTTATTTTTCAAACACAAATTTCTTTTTACATATTTGTTGTATTTGAAATATTTTTCCAGCATGTATTCATTCAGAAATGAATGTGTTGATGACAATGATCTAATGGTTGAACAACAGCTGTATTGCCTGCTGACCTCAGGCTGTCCACAGTCAGGGGACAGGTTCTTGCTAAAGATGATGGCAGGGGCAGCAGTGACCCGGACAGAAAAGTCAGTCAGTATTGGTGTCAGGATGGCCCGTCGCTCCTGGTGCCTCCTGATACTGAAGATATATACAAAGGGGATCAAAACATCAGCAGACACTCAATCACATCCATATTTTTGTATATATGCATTCAGAAGTACATCTCCGTGGTGTCAAAGTCTTTTTAGTATTACAATGCAGTACAAACAGAACCAACAAAGAATCATTTATCAACCCTCCCCAAATTTTGTTTACTATCACTGTGATAATTTTCTTATCCTTTGTGAAATATTGAAGTCATTCCCATATTTCATCCTCAATTGCGACTGAATACAATACGGTCAAAACTAAAGAATGTTTAAAACTGATATTTTGCCTGATTTTGCCTTTTGTCCTGAGCTGACACTCATTTCAAACCTCAACTGCCTTTTTAAAAATTCTAACTGCTAGGGTGAAAATCTGGTCACTACCAAACTCTTCAAAATACATTTACCCTAATATGATAGGCCTGTGAAATGTTTTCAGATGTGAGAGCATTTTATTTTATTTTTTTTACAGTCGGAAGCTTGACCACAGTAACAGACATGCATTATTTGTCAAGTCTCAGTTGGGAACACCCTTTAATTGTGTACACAAGATCAAATAGAGACCTTCTCACATCTCCTCTCCTCATTTCACTAATGTTCATTCCTAGAATCAAGTCAAATTTGTGGGAACATTTGTTAGCAGGAAAACAAATATACCAGTGGGCTTTATAAGGTGGTGTTAATTGCCACATCTGCCGCTATTAAAACAATCAAGGGGTACAATGTCCAATATTTATAACTAGCCAGGATTATAAAAAGCCCAGTTTCTAGGTGGCCTCAAGTACAGTACTTAACCAGAACCAATATCATATTCGCTTAGGATACACAAATGTGCATTACCAGTGCCCTTAAGGGATTATTTTCTGACACATTTCTTTGCCTAGTAAGTTTGAGGGAGGCCTAATTCGGAGGAGAACTGATCTGTGTGGCCAATTGGTGTTGGCTAATCTCCCTTCAGACAGGCATTGAAACAAAGGGTCTCTCGTTGCAGGAGACAGGTGCTATCAGTCACCAGCAAGGCTGCAAGGCGTGAGGCTCGGTTTACCAGTAACACAGCATCCTCTGATTCGGCTGGAAAACACACCGTGTGTCAGTGTGTGTGCGTGAGTGTTGGAATGGGTGTGGTGCAAAGCACAAAAGTTGGAAAGAATGACTGTGTTTCTACACAAAGCCACACAGTGCGAACAGTTAGTGGAGATATCTGTGGCCCGGACAAAACAGAGGCCTGCACTGGGTGGCTGACAGAAGGAGAGATGAAGAGACTTCACCACTTCATGACACAGGGTTTTTCTAGCTGGCAACTACACATTATGAAGAGGACAGATCCTGTCAGTGCATCCATGGTGCTGGAATTTTTCTGTGCAAAGCCTAAGGAAGTCAGTGGACTAAGGCCACTGCCGATCTGCAACTACTGGAATTGAAGCCTAAAAGAGTGACCATGCCACAAGTCCAAAGCTGAAGTGGGAGAGGAGGTATCAATGTAGGGAATGAGGGAAAGATGTGAACCTTGGAAGTGGTGTGTCAAAACTTGTTAAATACAGGGATGTATTCCTGCAGGTGATTGCAACAACCAAGTAAAGCTGAAAAAAATTGACCCTCGGTGTGTTGGAACATTGAAATTAACTTCAGTTATGACTTGTTTACGGTGACGACCCAGGCTGGGGTACACAACACTCTACACAGAAGTGCAGTACAACAAAGCCCATTTTCCGACAGATCTTCCAGTGTTACTCCTGCCATGGCAAGGAGAAAGGAGAACGAGGAGGCAGCCACAGCCAACCTGAGTGATGTGTTTGAAAGCTACAAGCGAGAGTCAGGGTGGAATTCAAAAACCTCAACAGTAACAGAAATGTTAATCTTGTCAGCAAAGAAGTGAATCTTGATTAGTAAGGACAAAATAGAAAAAATGAATTGTTATTGTATAAAACTATTTGTCAAATCTTCAAGTACAGAAGTAACTCTTAAGCTACATGATGAAGTCCTGAATAGAAATCCAGGCCTACAGCAATAGAACCCTCAAAGAAAGTTGAGTCTATGCGAAAGGCATTCAGCATCTTCTGAAGTCCAAGGTGTGAGCCCAAAATCTCACCTCATTGCCCTGTCAGACAATCTGGCTGCTCCGCCAGCCCCAAGAAGCCCTGTTTTCATCGACACAGACAAATTGAGAGCGAAATAAAAACAATACAAGCCTCAGTAGCCCCTTCCTTATATGAGTTCATCAGCCACAGTCATAAGGAACAAGACATATGTGCATCCAAGTTTGCTACTTACTGTAAAAGAGCTGTTTTACAACAAAACCTGGCCACAACAGTAAGAGAAAATCACGACAAAGGAGAAGTTTGGAACAGATGGTCAAAGCAGATGGTGAGAGGGACAACAAAAGACCAGAGCATCAGACTCCATGATGGTGAACCCCAGACTGTTTGCAGGGTACACTACAAGTGTTTAACTATCGGATAAATATCGTATCCAATAAGCATGGAGGTAGTCACCTAAACTGAGGAGTTCAGGTCATTATTCCTTCCACAGAGGGGCCAATCGAGGAGTCAAGATGATACAAGTTGGTTGTTCAAACAAAGTCTGATAGAGTGTTCTACAAGCCGAAGGCATCAACAGCAGCAGCCTGCTATGCCGGCAGGGCTCCAAACACTGCGTGTAACGCATACAGCAAAAAAACATCAGTTTTCAAGATGAGTGTGTATGATTAATGGTGTGAGTTTGGATTAGAGTGTGCTTGAGTGTTTGCCAGTGTGTGTGTCTCATCCAGCCTCACTCGATGCTCTGATGACCTGAGACTGATCAGTCTCAATCAGGCCAGTGTTGATTCTGTGTTGCATTCTTCCACGCCAGCTTATTTTTAGTTAACAGGGAACAAATTTGGATTCCTTGCCTGTGATTCTGTGATTTTTGGGACTGTTCCCTCTCAAGACATGAGTTGGAAAAAAAAAGGATATGGGGCCAAACGAGCTGTTACACTGGTGCTTGTTTTAGCTCCCGAGTCTATAAAAAAAATGACAGGGTTTGTAATTATGACTGCATGGAGAGGTTCCATGGTAGGGACTAACTCAATAAATATACGCTGCTTCCACAGCAAGACTCGTGAGATCAGTTTTGGGATAGTCACAGCAAATCACATGCAGCACCTGTCTCGGGGTGTAGCAAAGTAATCTAGTAGCAATGCCAATTACACTGTATGTGCTGTGGTCACTGAAAGGCACGTGTGACCAATCCAAACCCAACAGGGCAAATCGCAAAGCACATAGTTTGAATATGCACAATGTCCATGAAATACATGGCCCAGAATGCATCCTAATTCTGTATTCCAACCACTTGATGTCATCTCACTATCATAAAGCCATTTTCAGCAAAAACACTCTCACTAAACAGTTGAAGCTAGTTACAGTAATAATCCCCTATTGTAAAGCAGGTATCTGTCTGTTCTTCATGGTTATGTGCTGGAACGAAAACTTTCTAAAAACAGTGGTGGTACTAAAGGATTACAAGTTAGACTTAATTTGACACCAGCAAAATTCCAATATTTCCTTTTCCTCACAGAGTACTGCGGGTCTCTGAATAGTTGTACATTTGAATTGTTTACTACTTGTTGATTGTTGTTGTACACCACATTCTGCAATACCTCTTATGTATGAATTTTAATTAGAGCTACAATTAAAAACATCAATGCAATGCAGAGTAATTGATATAATATGGCAACAAATGCAGTATGTTTTGAAGTGGACCAAGATTTCCTTTCAAATGTGCCAACATTTATTCACTAAACAACTTTATTTGCATGCTACTACTGACCTGCTGGCCATGTTCCACTCAAGGGCTGGGTTCTGGGAGCTCCTCTCACTTTCTGCTGACACTCCTCCTTTGATTCCCTCCTTCTCTGGCTTGAGTTGCTCCCAATGAGCTGTTCCAATGTTAATGGACTGGAGGTCAACCTGGTACTGACGGTCCTCCACTTCTGAACCCGGGTCACGTAGGATGCCAAGGTTCAATGCACGTCTGGAAAAAGGAGGTTGAGTCATTTTGCATCTCAGGTAATGTGTATAGTAAGGCCCAGCTGGGCTAACATGTATCAGGACAACAGAAAGTACCACACAAGTCAATAAGCAGGTGTCAAAAATTCAAATAATGTCAATGTTAAAGATGAAAGGATTTCTTTATTGCTGTGGGGGTTACACCGAGTCAGACTGTACCTTATATAGTTAATTAGAATGAGGTACATGACTCCAGGAGCAGTCAAGGTAGTCTGTTATACTGAACCAGTAAAGAGCTCCTGGCAGACGTCCCGAAGCACCACTGGCTTTTTTTTCTTCCCTCTGCCTACTCAGTGGTTTAGTAGCACAAGTTTTTTACAGGTTGATTTATGACTAAATCAAAGCCTCTGGTACTTGTACAGCCAGGCCTCAGATAAACAACCCCAGACCTCAGGTGAAATCATTTTCCTTTTTATAAAAGTTCTGATTTATGCCAGCTTATCATTGACAGTAAACATTTCTTAAAGCCCCTGTTGGGCAGCACAGTGGTCTGGAGACAAGCGCACACTCTTTCTATTTCTGTCTCCACAAATACTTCTACAGCATACACAAACTATAATATGGTAGAATAGATGTAGCGATATGTCAAGGCTGGGCAGTACTGTCTTTGTAGTTGAACTGTTACAGTGAAATGAGCAAACACCATCCCAACAGCGCCAAGAAATAATGATGTCATGTATTTTGCTTTTGAGAGACAAGATCCTGACGAATTCACGAGGAAAAAGGCATAATCAAAATTCAACATCTGCATATGACATCAGGGCTTTCGGTTCGTTATGATATGTTTATTTGTACTAGTGAATTCAAATGAGAGCTTAAATGGTATAAATAACGGCTTAAAATGGCTACAGATGTAGTGGCAAAGCGAGTAGTTTTATTTGTTTCGGCAACGTCAATGGCAATTTTCATATAGTGTTTCCTCCCTCAGCCACGCTGGAAAGGCCTCTACCGGAGCGTGATGTTATGACAATAAGCACCAAGTACAAAACCAACGGCAATGGGAGATCAGAGGTGTATAACTGGATTTAGCCGGATTTGTTGACATACAAACAAGTGAAACAGATCCTTAATCAACATTTGGAACCACATTTATCAACAAAGTGTAATATAAATCAAACTAAGTGCCCTGTAAGATTTGGGTGGGATGTGTCAGTCTAGATTCATTAGGGATTTTGTAACAGTACCTATACCCCCCACCTCCACCCCAACTGTATTTTTCACATTAAACAAACCGCAGTTACCTCATAGGCTTTCCAAATTATCTCTCTACTTCAGCTTATTTAGGAGACTCTCTCACTCATAATCAGCATTACACAGGAGTCTGCAGCCAAGTCTTTGCATTGCTGAGCTGCAGGGTCATCTCCAATGACATAAATAAATATGATAAACATTTGTCTTGCTCATGCAGCATGTGGAAACCGGTGTGATTTAATATCAAAAGACATATTTCAGCCAATCGCAGGAAACGAGAGAGCTTCATTTCTGACAAATGAGGAGGGGAGGAATTTTGGAAGTTCCCCTTGGGGTGCAATAATAATTGAATCCAGATTTTCTTGTTGTACATGTGAGGGGAAAACACTGGTGGTTTGACATATTTGATTGGTCATGTGAAGACCACACGGCTTGGCCAAGAGGAATAAGAGTATGCCTTGGGAAAGCACAACATTCCCTTTGCCACCATATACAGGAAAAAACTAAAAACATACAGTGCAATGCAGGTGGAATACACCCTTCTCTTAGGTCACACATGTCATTATCAGACATCTGCCTGCCCCTACCATGTGGAAAATATGGAGTAAAGTGAAAATAATGACATGCATTCACAGATGAGGGAGGCATGGAGAGAGGGAAGGAGAGGGAGAGAGAAATCTTTCTCAAATGCAAGTACTTAGTTCTGCCCTTGTTCCTGGGCCAATCTTATTTTAATTGCAGGAAAATACCACAGAAACATTAGTTTTTATGACAAAATTCTGCTATTTATAAAACCGGATCAAAAGCTCTGCAGTAAGAACTCTCTGTTTCATGGCATTGATAGCTATTATTTTAAAAAACATCTCTCCCTCTGCTGACACAATTTAAACCCAATTTGAGTCCGAAAAGCCACCGGTCCGATTTCGTATCAGACCTGATATATGGAGGGCTCTGGTCCAAAATAGCTGTGGCTCAAAGTCAAAGCCTCCATCCAATTGAAGCCCACCACTGGGATACAGCAGACAAAACAGTGAAGGCATGGCAATGTTATGTATCTCGGCTCAAGACTAAGAAACAGCAATTCTCTCATACTTCATCACTAAGAAAAAAAAATGACTTTCCAAATTCTTTGAAACAGAAAATATGCAGGCAAAATTTTCAAATGGATAATTAATTGCAAACTATGTCCTTCTGTTTAGAATTATTTGAATCTATGCATGTGCCAGGCAGGGCATCAATCATGATCAGTTATTAAGCAGACATGTGGGAGGACTGAGTAACTTACATCTCGCAGATTTAGGACTGTGTGTTTAGGCAGGAATGGTTTTTAAGGAGGAACCATCAAAAACATGCAAAACACAAGTTATATTAATGCACTCATTAACTAACACAATATATTGATAAACAGCTAATGAGCTCTTGCAGAGACCCCCTGCTGCTGAATGCCTTGAAGGTATTAGGTGAAAAACGTTAAGACTTTCCTTCACTCCTGTGTGCAACTTTGAAACAACATCTATACGAGATATGCACAAGTTGCACAACAGGAGAAAATTAATTGTAAGTGAAGTTAATACGTGTAAAACAAGTTTCAACAATTCACAATAATTTCAAACAGCCTCAATGGGCAAATAAGTAAAAGAATTTGTTGAGAAAGAATGAAAGTGGAATTCTAGAGAGCCTGATTACCACGCTAAGGTTCTGAACTCCGGTTCAAGGTTATAAAACAAACCACACTGGGATCTGGTTGAGGCTGGTAGGAGTATGGGAGCAATGGGCTGTGTTACAGCCTCTCGAAGGGGCAGGGTGCATTCTGGCCTTTGGCTTTAAGTGTCCTTCCACCTTTCCTCTCACATTCTATCCAATCACCATTCCCTACCCCAAGCCGGTGGGTCAGGAAGCACCAGGGTTATACCGTGCGTGGTTGGCTTCTGGATCTCGTCACTCTGAAACCCGCAACCTGAACCCACAACCCTAGACCTGTTTTTCACTCCATTTCCCCAACAATCACATGCAATACATGTCTACTTACATGTTCAACAGAGGCAGGAGTGTATGTAGATGCATGTGTCTCTAATTGTGTGTTTAAGAGCAATGGGGCCCTCTGTTTCAACTCTCCTGGTAGGACATATATACTGACTAGAAATTTCATTGAGATCTCAGACTTAATTTGGCCAAGTCAAGCTAAATTAGATTTGTGCACAGATACAGTATGCTATATTTCACAAGTGTTTCACGCTCTTTGCATCAAGTGGAACCTAACTACTGTATGTTTTAACTTCAAGAGAAAATATAGTGATAATGGTGAACGCCTTGCAGCCGCATATAACAGTGTGATGGAGACTCAACAAAAACTTCAGTAAAAAGCAAAAGTTGCATCCAAGAAGCAAGAAGATTTTGTGAAAGTAACATAAAAAGTTTTACTCATCCAGAAATTAGGAATTTGATTGAACCTAAACTAAACCTGAACTCACTTGGGGCGGCAGTGGCTCAGCGGTAGAGCACTCGTCTTGAAGACAGGATCGCCCAGCCATCAGGGGTTCGAATCCCGCTCCCTGCCAGAACATCGGAGTGTGAGCTGACGGTGGGAGGTGTCGGCTCACCTCCCAGACACTGCCGAGGCAACCTTGAGCAAGGTGCCGTCCCCCCTACAAGATGCTCATTGGGGCGCGACCCTCGTCCGCGACCCGTCACTCCGCCTCCCTTGTATCTTTGTATGTCCTCTCTGTACTAATTGCATGCCTACAGGCCCCTAATGTGTGTTGTGAGAAGTGAAGTGGGAAGTGAGAAAAGAATTTCCCCAAGAGGGACGAATAAAAGGACCAATTATTATTATTAAATATGACACCATCAGGATTCAGCAGCTACTCCACGGTATTTTTATTTTGTAGGGGCCAGAACTTTTCAATCTGCTTGCTATGACTCCCAGTGGCTTAAAGCGGAATCCCACTGGGCCAGTACGTGTGTCGAGGGGGAATTCATAAGCATTATGATTCATGAAACTTGCAATTACTTAGTAAGTTAAGCACCCCTGCCTACGGTGGACCGCTCTGGTTTGCCAGAAGTTCTCTACGTTCTGAGCTGTGGATTTATGACTTCAGTCAAGTCCAATTGCTGTTAATTTGCATCTACCAATTATAGTAATTAAGGCTCTGAATTAGAATGCTGAGCAGTCCTCGGATGGAGAGGAGAAAATGATGTCGTGGAACATGACAAGTCAGCAGAATATAAGACCAAGTCATTCAGGGATTTTTATACCACTGCTACCAAAATCATTTCTGATGACTGGCACTTTTTTAATGAGTCAAACACAGTCACAAAATCAACAAAATATCCAAGACAACAAAGTTGCGACAACATTCTAAATTTGTCATACTTGGCAATAACAAAGTACTTACCAGTGGCTAAGTCCAACAATTCAAATCTATAGCTGAATTTGGTGCAAAACAAAGCATAAACTCTTTCGTAACTGCAGAATAAAAAGGCTCTGATGCACATTCCTATGAAAGCCCAATAACGTATTCTTTTAAAGCCCAACAGCATTACTCATCCCCATCACTGCTCCCTACAGAAGCCTGTTATCCATTAGGATGATTGCACTTTAAAGACAGTCATACTTGACCAATTATATCATATTTACACAAGATCTTAGAGGGAAACTATTACTTCTGTATACAATACAAGCAAGGCCTAGCTCGAGCTCATACCACCCAGATGACAATGCTATGGGATAATAAGAAGCTGACAGAGCACTGCAGAAGGCCTTTTCTATTTACAATGACATGGTGTACACCAAAAGTCAGAGTTTGCAGTCTGATATCAACATATCTTAATTTCAGTATATATTTATCTGGTATGTAGATTACATGCCAAAGAGGCTATATTGGTATAAACATAGTCGTGATCAGACGTGTTGCTGTGAAGACAGTGGATAACATGTGTTCACCATGATGGTGTGATTTACAGGCTCATGGAGCACTAATTCAAAATGTGTTTCTTGCATTAGAAACTCTGTTGCAAAGAAGCATTTAATTTGGCTTTGGCCAAATGTGGATTTCATGGACTTCACACATGCCAACATCTATATATATTCATCTGATAATTCATCATATTCCATGATTCATCCTACAGTTAAAAAAATGCAATTTGCAAGAATCCCACTCTGAACACTGACTCAGTTATTAACACACTGTAACAGCAAAGTGTTTTTAAAGCCACACAGTATCACATATAATTGGTGTTACATCAGCTAGAATGTTGATGCAACTCCAAACTTCCATTAAATTCTGAAGTACAATGCAGCTCCTGTCTGCTTGCACCACTACAGAGATGAGTAACAACTGCCACTGTTATGCTATGTACACAAAGACACACTATACATCTGTGGTCTTTCTAACCTTAGCTGTGCCCTCCTCTTACACAAACGATTCCTCGTTAAAAGGGACGGTGTCTCTGTGGTGAGCATTTATTACTGTATTGCTTAGATATCATCTACAGAGAGAGCAACTTAACTTGTTGGTGCTTAACAAACGTTGTGCATGCATGAGTTTCTTTGATTTTCAGAAATGTATTGAAGTAAATTATTACAACTGAACTTTGTGTGTGTGTGTGTGCGTGCATGCGTGCGTGTGTGACTACAGTACAATGCTACCATTTTTCCCATAAATCTGAGTGGGTCTGAGCTTGTGAAATCACTTCCTCTGTTAGCAGTAACAGATCTGATATTCTTCCTCCCAGCTCTGAGAATGGACATAATGCTGCTTTTATAGAACATGTCATGCATGAGTTTTAGCAGTAGGTCCCTGATGCAGAGGTGTGAAGGGAATGCATCGCTGACTTCCTCCGACACCAGATTGAAACCAGATTTGTGTCCCCACCGAGCAAATTTAAAATGATGTAATCCCACTGACATTTCAATTTGAAAGGTCTTATCTTTAATTAATCACTAAACATATGCGTGGAATAGATTATTCATCACTGGCAGCAGTGGAGAACATGGCAGGAGCAGCAAAGGAACTGGCTTGCCCACATAGGCAGTCATTTTCATCAAGCTACAGCAGAACAGGCACATACCTCAATGCCACTTTTACACCAATTAAAGGAAAATGATCCTTTTTCTGCAAGAAGATTCCAGATCCAAACACTGTCCCTCATCACCGGTCTGACTGACAAAGCCCTGAAGAGAATCCAACCTTTTTAGAAGCACATAGGATCAAAATGTATGTATTCCACATGATGCACTCTCAAGCAGATGGACGCTAAACGATGGTTCAGAGAAATACATTTGTACAGCTGCACCTCACATATTTTTTTCAGACATAGTGTTCAGCCTGTCACAAAAGAAAAGTGCATAGAGAATACTCATCCTATCATTTTCAAATCTGAAAAGCTAAAGTAAAAACACACAGGCCTCTGAAAGACCGTGACTATACACTATGAAGACAGAGAAACACATGTAGAAACAAAAGAATCCATAGCAAAGCTGGAATAGCATTGTGAATAAAACAAAACGCTCACATGACAAGTAAATGCAATGCACGTTCCCTCTGAGATAAGTAGATGGTTACAATCTTCAGAGCATTCCTGTTGATTTACTCCTGCACATAAATTGTTCGAACCGCACTCCAGCAAGGAGGGTGTTTTATGGAGCTGTAAAATTAGGCCCACTTTATGGATCCAACAGCTCGAAGCACTACTGTTTTTTCCACTTGATATTGATTAAGGGGTTCAGTATTGCCAAGCTGGTTCACATTACTATACACATAGGCAATGTTGTGCGTATTCATGAAGACGCTAATTTTTATCTGTAAAAATTTGGATCTTTGACAACATCTTTGGACAAAGAAGAAAAACTTTCCAAAAGAAAGTCTTGGAGATGATTGCCATACCTGATTTGGTTAACATAAGCTAGAGGTTTAATATGTAAACTGAACAAACACGTAACAGGATAGCTAAAACAGTAGGTCCTCCTCGCTGACGATCGCCTTGACCTAGAACAAGATTTTTTTCCATTTCAAATTTCCTTTCCAGAAAACAAAAGGCAGATTGAAATAAAATACAACATCTTGCTGCTGGAAGCTCCTACATAATGGGATTAAAAACGTATGTTTAAATTACAAGCTTTGAGAAGAGACGGGTTTGAGAATATGAAAGCACTCTTCCAATCTCTGGTGTGGGACAAGACTACAAGACTACAACTGCTTTCTCATGAGATTGTGTCCAAAATACTTTAATGTCAACAGGGAAAGACAGCATAAAATAATTACAATAATCTGGGGCACACATGCTTCCGACATCAGCTAATTCTTCCTCCTTTGTAAATGACTGCAGAGCCATTGTTTATAATTCTGAAGCGGATCTAGCATTCATGCAAACCACTGAGTATATTTATACAAAGTGACATTTCTATATGGGAGATTTCCCCCTTTTCCCCCACTGGGGGAGTGAACTCCTACGCTTACCTAATTCCCTAAGCAATGCTGTCGATTTGAGGAGGGAGAGGGAGGGAAGAAAGGAGAAAAGGTACAGAAACAGCATGGCTGAGTGACTTAAAGAGAAGACTGAATGCATTTAAAATGAAATAAAATCTGTAATAAAAATGTAGCACAAGTGCTTTGGAACAATTCAAGAAAATCTGAAATCTGGAAATCGGCACAGATGAAAGTAAATCCTCCTGAGTCCTCTAATTACTGCATTTGAAAAAATGGAGATATGACGACACAAATCACTCTCCATTTGTTTGTTTGATCTCGCTTCCTTGAGTTTAATGAGGTGAAAACACATCCTGTACAGAGATAAAATGTGAAAGGAAAGGGAGAGATCAGAAGTAAAGGGAGATCTGGTGCAACTGAAAGCTCTGAACAGGTTGCTGACACGGCTGCATCTCAGAAACGTACAGAAGAAAGGCTGCAGTCACTCTGCATCATCTGGAGCCTGTCACACTGAACATGTGTGATGACAGAATCCTGCAGGAAGCACACAGAGTTTGGTTGTTGCAGAGTTTGTTTGCACTGCATCCAATAAGGAAGAAGAACCATGCAGTAGGTGAAAGCAAGAGAGAAAAAAAAAGAAATATTGGAGTCATGGACAATGAGTGAGAAGAGTAAACTGCTATATGAGACAAATCATGAGCAGACTGCAGTCAAAATAAAACACAATGATACCTCTTATCCTTGCTGTCTGCTCTCTCTTTCGGTTGCTGGTCTATACATCATTTTTCACTTTTTTTTTTTCCTTTCCCCCTTTTCTCTCATTGTTTTGGTACAGTGACTCCAGAACAGTGGGGAGGAAGTGGCCCCTTCGGGGCATGCTCCTGATAAACCACAATTCCAAACAGGCAGTGATGTGAAAATATGGCATTCAAACAATGCAATGCCAAAACTTCTGACCACCAAGCCTACATCTAAAGTGCTGCAGACACTGGATAACTTTAACGGGTGAAAACAAAAGGGAGACTGCAAAGAGGACAAAAATAATAAAAGAAGTAGTAGGAGGAGAGTTAAAAATGAAAAACATGCAGAATGTTAGAGTCAAGAGGATCTGCTCTGAGCTGTAGAACAGCTTTTATTAAAACAAAGACATGATGCTGACAAGTCAGCTTACTGTGCCTCTGTGTACTGGAGGTCTGAAAACATATTGAACAGAGGAGCAAAGGGAAATATTGAGAATTGCACTGAGATATGGCAGGAAGGAAGAATGAAGCAGCGAGGGAATGAGACATGCTTCTGTTAAGCAGAAAATCTGTCCAGGTGTAAAGAATTACATGAGATGGCACATCAAACAGCTCGACCTCTTTCCTGTAGCCCTGGTGGCAGGAAATGCTCTACAGCATCCTGTGAGCTGACCAGAGAGAAACTGGAGAGAAATATAGTGGGAGGTGAAGAACAGAAAAGGGAACATGCAAAAAATGTTCAACAACATCCTACACAGAAGAGGGAGATTGGAGATCAGACGGAAGGGCGATCAGGACAAGGGGAGAAATGAGAGAAAGGGGAGAGGAGAAGAAATTCTACAGATAGAGGCAGAGAAAGGAGAGAATGTGTGAGGTAAAGGTAGGAAAAGCTCTATTGCGTCCTATGAGATGAAAGGAAGGGAGTGATGGAGGTAAGGACTGAAGGATGTATGAAGCCTGGATCATGTACTAACAGGGAAGCAATAGAAAGCAGGCTTGAAGTTGAAATAGGTCTGCAAGGGTTGGGTGGAGAAGAGGAAGAATTAATTCATGGAGTAAAGCAGCTGCAGAGACTAGAACACACTCATGACGAGTAAATGATGTAGAACAAAATGTGAGACAGGCCTGAAAAAATAATGTTCTAAAGGAGGTTTGTGCTTGGTGAATGGTGCCTTGATTTCTCTGCTTGCATGAATACATTCTGCTCTGTGTGTGTGTGTGTGTGTGTGTATGTGCGTGCACATGCGTGCGTGTGGGTGTGTATTGTCATTGTGCAGAGAGTGACATGTCATTATTATGTGTCAGCCTCTCGTGCTTCTATCTGTCCACCATGTGTGTGTCAGCTGGATGTCTCCCACAACCTTCGAACCAGCACTAAAAAAACTCCTCTGTGGCCTTAAAATGCTAATAATATCCCATTACCATGCTACACATAATGTGAGGCCTTAAAAAACTCCTTTTAGAACTCTTCAAATACCATCTCAGTTGTTAGGAGAAGAGATGGAAAAATATCAAGGGGAGAACGTTGATGTTTTAAACACTGGCTACCCGTCATTACAGAGGAATGAAGGAAAATCTAGCCAACATTTGGACATTTCATTTCAGCATAAATATACAGTATACGTATTAGCTCAAGTAAATTTTTGACTCAGTTACATGTGTGTAGGAGTGCAGAGCTGTGCATGAAAGAAACAACAGTGACTGTGTGCGTGCGTGTGTGCGTGTGTGTGTGTGTGTGTGTGTGTGCATGCATGCGTGCGTGTGTGTGTAAGGGGGGTAAGTTATGGAAAGAAGAAAAGCGACCACCACAGCAGAGTTGTCTACACGGTGGCTTCACATTTCCACTTGTGGTTCTCTCAAACTTGTAGCTAAAGGAACATGACTGACTGACTGACACACACACACACACACACACACACACACACACACACACACACACACACACACACACACACACACACATACACACACACACACACACACACAGTGGGGAGCCGCATCTTTGTCGTACTAGCATCAGGCAATTTGAATACCGAGTTTGAACAGTCTACAAAACAAAGAAAAGTGACTGCTGGTGTGAGTTTATAATAACTCAATGGTGCAGCATCACATGTTCTTTTTTATTGGATGTTCGTAATCACAAAACATATCAATGCAAATTCATCATCAACAGGTTTGAAAAACCTCTCTGTGTTTCTAGTGAGGGTACATTCTCTGTAAGATGAATAGCAGGTTTCACTTACAAAAGTTTTCAGACAAACATTTTGATGAAAACAAAGTTGGGTGCATATAATGCAGTGATGAGCTGTCTGGGGCATCATCTTCAAATTCAACAATATTTTCATGGCAGCAAAGTCACAGGATCCAGAACTAAAAAGGTTCTTGCCTTGTTGATGTCACCAGACATTGACTAAAAATTCATAATTTTTTTGCAAAATCCTTTAAAAAGACATATAATGGTGAAATGCGAATCGTCCTGGCAGAGTTAAACCTTGTAAAAGGTTAAAGAGACAGTAGCTTCAGTTTCCTATGCTGCAGCAAAGGCTTGTCTACGAGACCAAAACAATAATATTTCCACTGCAAAGAAGTTCTGAGCTCAGTGTCAGTTATCCTACATACATCTCCAGACTGTGAGCATGCTGACAGCCATTCAATGTTGGTAATATACTGAGTACGGATAAGAAACTCATACAAGTCTGCTTCAAATAACCTCATCTATCCCTCTAAGAAGTGCCTCCAGACCACAGGAACATAACACAGGATATTCACCATTCATGCACCGGGTGGGTTTACTTAAGAGAAATATTTGTGTGTTAAGACAGATGGTTTTAGACGCAGAACAGGAGTGTATACACATATTACAGTTGATGATACTGTGAACATGAACGAAGCAGTGTGGTATTGAAAGAAGGAAGACATTTCTGTGCCCAATTTAGTGCCAGCCTCTGGTTCTTTAAGCCTGGCTGGGCCTCCTGGGGTTGTAATGGGCCTCTTGTTACACAAGAATTAGGCAATTATGCCACTGGTTTCATATTGGCTTCCCGGAGCCACAGAGGAGCTTGTGGCTTCACACATGGACATTTGAAAGCATCTGCACATTCCTTTTTTCCTGAGGTTCACTTTTTTCTCTTTCAGTCTTCCACTCAACTCTCTGAGTGACTCGGTTCTGGTCTGATATTCTATTGTGTGACCTCATTATAAGTAACCCACACACCTCTGCCATCCAACTCCCACCTGTCCGCCCACAGACACACACACATAAAAGAGGACTAAGTCGTAAGTACAAAAAAAAAAGACAACTGCCACTCTAAAACGCAAAAACAAGTTGTCTACACTTCCTCCAACTCTCCATGAGACCTGGCTGTGTGAGTTGACACATGGCTGAGGTTCAGCTATGTCCCATGAAAATCCAAAGAAAAGAAAGTAGACAACGTGGAGACGCACTGACTATCAATAAAGTATTCCTGAATTCCCCCGACAGTCCACCTGGCGGCTGCTGCTGCTGTGTGACGGACCAGTCTGTCTCCCTGTCGGAGCAACGACAGCTTCAAACCAACCACACAGGATGCCAGAACATCAACATGTCAAGAGCAGTGAGAAAAGGAACTGAAACACAATATTGCACAAGACTACATTTTGACTACACACAGGGAAACAACATAGGCATTTACAGTTACACATACACACACATCAAACTTTGACAAGGTAACACCGGTAAAATGTGTGTATCGCATGCTGCAGTTGGGCACAGAGCTTCCTAGGTTGGTGCTGTGGGTGTATTCTTAGAGCCCTGATATCCTGCTTCAGGATGAACCCTTTACACTCACACACACAAACACACACATACACATACACACACATACACACACACGCACGCACGCACGCACGCACGCACGCACGCACGCACACACACACACACACACACACACACACACACACACACACACACACACACACAGGCTCAGATATTTAGCCTGGAGCCCTGTGGCATGGCGGTCAACCCCTGGATCAGACCCTTTTATGAGGGCTGGACAGCTGAAGGGTTATCCTCTCGCTTCTGTCAGCGTGCATCCCAAACTGACAGACAGCAGTAAGTCAAAACACAAGAGCTGTTTCCGGGAAACTTGGATTTCAAGTCTGTTACATCCAAGCTGCTCTCAACACCAACAGATGTTAAAGGAAAAACAGAAAGGGAGTCTGGAGGGAATCGATAATGGTCTGCATTGGAAAGAACCAAGAGGTAAAGTGAGGAACAAGCTTAAAAACTGGAGGTTAAGGTAAATAAAGGGTAAGGTTTAATGAGACAAGAGCCATTTTGTAACCAAAATGTAAACATGGTTCATCTTCAGGTGACAACGAACATAGCTAAGCAGTATATACTGTATGCACATATGTGTATTAAGAAGTTATTTTCTATCCAGAGGGAGGTGCTATAGAGAAATGCTCCCAGCAGCACTGGGCTAAACTTACCCATGGTTATCCAAAATCAAATCTTCAAAAGAAATTAATATGACATCAAAACTAATAATTAATAATAATTGAGTTGAGCAAATATGAGGGATATCTCTCTTCCTAATTTTCACTGGTAACACTGAGGTCATAAAAGTCCTCAACCAAGTCATCCTCTAAGGACCAAGATTATGAAAACACACAAACAGTTAAGTTTTATAAATTAAGGTTGACAGTTCTTCACCAAATGATGGACAAACCGGACCATCTCCATGACCTTAAGGTGCCAACATAATAAAAGTGAGGTATTCTCCAAAGTCTAAGAATCATCTTCTGGATGATAGATATCATCGATTTACGTCCATAACATACTTAGATTTCCAACAGAGATTTCAGTCAACACCTCCACAGTGCAAAAAAAAAGGAGAGGGAAAATAATTTGCGGCTAACTTATTTGATTCCGTTGTGGTGAGTCCTAATACCGCCTGCTTTCTCTCCGCTCCACTTTCTCTGCACACTACATCAGAATGATATGAAAATAAAATGGCCATAAAAATGTATAGCGGGGCCCAGGCTTGGGTTTTTCTCCCTCCTAATCCCCAAAAACCTCTAACTGTAAGCCGAGGAATACAAGTGTTGTGGTGCAATCTTCTCACAGAGTAGAGGGCCTGAGAATAACATCACAGAGGCCACAGATATTTATGGAATGAACCACAGGCTGTACACAGAAGTCAGCAGACACCACAACACAGCACACAAGATGCTGTATACAGCTCCTTACTCATACACAGAGACACTGCAGGCTGAACACAAAGTGCGGGACTGCAGTCAAAGGCACTTCAATTAGGGGGACAGAAAATGAGATGATAAAGATAAGATACGATAAAGCAGTAAATAAATGCAGTTATAAATCATTTTTCTCTTTATGAATTCTTCTTTTAGGTTTTCCATCTCTTTAACGACCAGCTTTACTCGAACAGAAAGGGAGGAGGCTGGAGGAGTGTAGACTCAGGTTTGGCTTGTTTAACACAGCAGTCAGGTACTGTGTTTCACAGATTAAAGATCAAATTCTCCATCATTCATGTCCGTACTCTCAGAACTCTCGTAACATCAGCTCCATAAGCATGAACCAAGTGCTTTCCTTTCTCTTACAGCTGTACAGACAAACATTTTCTCCCCTTCCTGGAAATTAGCTTGCAAGTCATATAATATGCTTGCTGTATCATTTGAAAGAAAAGCAATCCATTTATCACTCTGCTTCCCAAGAAAAGAAAGACACACATAAATTTATCTAAAAAGAAAAAAGGTGACTGGGAGAAATAATCCACTTCAGTATTCAGTGGCTGAGTCTAAACTTCCTGTTCACATTACGACTAGTTGTTTGAGGGATGTTTCAACACAGGACCTTCTGAACCCCAAGCCTCGTCTACTGGCTTTACACAGCCTCTCCTGTCCAATTCAAATCATAAATTCAAGGGTAAACTTTATTAAAAGAGGGTGTATGATTTACTCTTGTTAGAAGCTGTCCCCAATTTTAAAACAATTTGATGTTGCAGTAATCCAGAGTGTCAGGCTGATCTGAAATATGTCCACTGCATTTACCAGCACCAGGTGTTTCATTTGCTGGACTGACAAAAAACAATGTTTATTCTGGCTGACCCTCCAATCCTTGCATATTTTATCCTCCTTCTGTACAGATGACACAGAGAACATGATTATACATCTAAAATGAGGGAGTAGGAGAGAGGATTAAATGAATGGGGAAGAAACAAATGGAACAAAATGATTTACAGTTAACCATGAAATGCCTAGCTCCTATCATCTCAGTTGGATGTTGCCTGCCTCAACCTCTTGGGCCCAAACAAGAATACAGCTGGAACGAAGCTGAGCCTCAGGAGCCCTCAGAGCTGTTTCTATAAATGACAACCTTGGCAGTGTTAATTAAAACCCCTTTACCTCCGCTGAATGTTGGATGGGTCCTTTATGGCAATGGTCCCCAACCTTTTGCGCAACGGACCAGTTTGATGTCAGACAATATTTTCATGGGCAGGCCTTTAAGGTTTAATACAACAAAATAAAAACTGGTGTTTTGCAGCTTACTTTTCTTTGCAGTCACAGGTTCTTCTTCTCTCTCCTCCCTGACTCTTTTACTTTGTGCAAAGAAACTTTTCAAAAATGTTGTTTTTTGTGTGTTCTGCTAGTTTGGGAGTTTCAGTTTAGCAGTAATGTATAAAGCGCTCCCTTTAAGAAGGTAGTCATGTGACCGAGACAAGCGACAAGAGAGATTCATAGACAGATGTGGAGGAGAGAATTTGGTCATCTTCAAAAAACAAAACATTGCTCAGAATCAGATAATAAATAAAATGGAAATAACGTAGGGTCTATATTCTTTTGGAACTGATTGACCCACAGTACTGGTACTGGTACTGGTCCACGTACCAGGGGTAGGGGACCACTGTTCTACGGAGCTCTTTCAGTTCAATAAACTCTCATGGCTGGGTGCCATTTCTGCTGTATGCCATTAAATATGTTAATGGTGACTTGATTAATTGCATTTATTTATTTATTTTCTTATTTATCACCAAATAGCTGCCCTTGCATAAATATCTTTTTTTTCTTTTTTCGTATATTCGGATTATGATTAGATTATGGCAACCGAAAATTTGTTCGTAATGCAATGCAACTACTCTCAATTATTGTGAGTCAAAGGGGAATTCTGAAATAAAATATATTTAAGTCACAGTAATGACATCAATATACACATATGCAGTAACCAAAATATTTTATCAGTTAGCTGGCCAAAAAAAAAGACCATGGCAATTAAAGAGATTTATTAAAATTGGTTTGGTTTTTTCCCACAAACCACAGATCCATTTTAACGACTCACAGGCCAAATTTTCACAAAAATACAAAGTTTAGAACAGAAAAATTGTAGACAAGGGAATTAAAGTACTCTCATAATGTTTTCAGAGCTCAACTTATTTTCTGACACCATTTAAAGCTCAACAACTGCACAACAATATGCTACAGCAGCAGCACAGTATTATGTGTTTTAATGCTTTTGTTAAAAAAATGTTAAAATGTTCATATATGAATGCTACTTATCATTTAGGCTTTTGCTTCGAAAGATCATATTCATGAGTTATTTCACTCTGGGGATACAGATGTTAATATCACTGACATCATAGCTTGTGAAAAAAGTTCAAACCTCATTAAATCTGCTCAGAAGCCTGGGGAGTTTTTGAAAGAAAGACCAAAATCCCTGTATATAATGTAAGTGTAGGCCCCGAGTGTCACTGTGTGTGGCCCCAGCAGCTCTTCCCCTCTGCTGTGGCAGCGAAGTAAAGCCAGCGCACTTTTTGCTGGTGTAAACAAACGGGTAAATGGGGCACTTGGCAGCCGACTAAAGTGAGTGATGAGGCAAGTGTGCACCGAAGCATCTAATGAATCATTTGTTGGGAACGCTGGATTTTATGAGGAATAGAAAGATGCGGAAGAAGACAAAAAAGAGGGTTGACTGGGAGAGAATAGAGATAAAATTTAATTTCAGTAAGAAAAACAGGCACAGCTGCCACAATTTGAACATGAGAGATTGGAAAGCATAAAATTACAGAAACAGCAGCAGCGATGGGACGGCGGTGGATGAGCACCACTGACCACAGGTGAATTCATTGAGGTGACTGCTGGTGCCGTGACAGCTGTGGAATAAAGCTGCTTATAGGCAGCTTTATTCCACAGCTTGCCTTAACTCCTGTTGCTTCAAACTAATAAACACAAAAGTCATTCAAAAAACACAATACAAATTTTAAGACCTTAAACATGAGTTCTTAAGGTCCTAAAGCACAGAGATATTTTGCCAAAATTACAAGCATGGTAGTAATAATAATAAACACTCTCTTAATAAAATGCTGACTTATCTATAAACACAATATACCAGTGGTCCCCAACCCCTGGGCTGTGGACGGGTACCAGGCCACACAGAAAAAATCTTGAACTTAAATTATATCTGTTTTCTTCATGTTCTGATTCTAAACAATGTTTTGTTTTAAAATGACCAGATTCTCTCCTCCACATCTGTCTATGAGTCACTCTTGATGCTGGTAAAGATGCTTGCCTCGGTCACATGACTACACTCTTAAAGGGGCTGCTCTATGAAAGTGAAACTCTCAAGCTAGCAAAACCAACAAAAAACAAAGGTTGGTGTGATGTTACGAGGACACTGATAATAAAGTTGCACACACATTGGATTCATGTAGATTATTATATTTAGATAAAACAGTTTTTAAGCTGATCATATGATTTTATTTTGTTCTATTTAGCTGCCACAACTTAAAGGAAGGTCCGTGGAAATATTGTTATTAGACATTAAACAGGTCTGTGGAAAAAAACAGGTTTGGGACCACTGATATATACCATGTGTCCCTCCAAAAATTGTTTTTTTCTATAAAAATATCAACACACCACCAGTCGACAGTTTGGTTGATTAAAGATTACTAGCGGGAACCCTTGGAAATTCCACAATAAAACAATATCAGACTTCATACCAAACATATGAAAACAAATGTATTGGTATTATAAACCAAGCGCACCCAACATAGTCAAAAAACAACGTAGTAATGTTACGACTTTGTGTTGGCAAATAATGGATTGTGCTGGGCAGGCATTGCGAAGCCCTAGATCAATGCTAGCAGGCTGACTAGGGAAAGAAAGCTAACTAATGGTGAGATTGGGAAAGGAGCTAACGTTAAAGGAAAAGGCATCTGTCAAACGAGCATGTGGAAAAGAAATTTTAGAGAAGTGATAGTTCTGTTAGCTGACTACTTGAACAGAACTGTATGTAGTTACTTAAAGACAGTTTTGGTCAGATGCTCGAGGAGCATTTTGGATACTACATTGATTGTCCAATTCCAAACGGAAACCATAGCTGGACAGACTGGTCGTGCCAGCCATCTAGTTTCACTCAGAATTTGTTGCCATTTTCTGTGTCGTTCCTGCTGTTTTGACTCTCTTCTTAAAATCATGAAAATTGTTGGAACAGTTACGACACTCTAAAATTATGTTAACTGGCATGTCCATGTATAGCTATTTCTTCTCCTAACGTAGCAGATGCCTTACGCCATATTGTGTTCACGTGATTCCTTCTGGCAGATGCGCCGTGATCGGTTGGGCACCGTGATTGGTTGGGCACTTGATTGACAGGTAGTGGGTGGAGTTGGAAACAGCGTGACAGAGTGAGACTGTTCAAGTGAGCTTATTCAAATATATAAGCGGGGAGGTGAATCTTCATAGCACTTTAGATGGTGGCGTTTGTTAATGCAGCAGCTTGGCTAGCTGGTGATGTTGATGCTACTTTAAATGCTTATTGTTGCTATGTCTGTAAGACGGCAGGACCGTTTAGAGTTGTGAATGTTGTGAGAAAAGGGGGAAGCAAACTTTAACTATGTTCAATAATATGCCAAGATACAGAAGTTTCATTGGACGACTTCATTGTAGAGGTCAGCAGCTACCCATACTTTTCATTCTGTAAATGAGTGCAATAAAAATATAAAACCATTGAGAAAACAAGAAGATATACAGCAGGCAAGAGGAGAACACTTCACTCCCACCTTGTATTCATACACAACACTATGATAAGGATGTTAGTAGGAGAGAAGGGTGCATAATGTGCACTGCCAGAGAATTTTATTAGTAACAGGCAGTGTCCTGGCTTTCACAGGCTGTGTTTATCTGTGGAAGGGAGATCCCCATCACAACCACTTATTAGGAAATATATGTGGGCTTAACCAGGCAGTCATTCAACAACAATAAGAGGCTTGCTTACTGACCACAATGTGCTGGGACTGAGACCAGTCTAACCAACACTGGAGCGATGGAGAGGAAAAGTGAGACAGGAAGGAAATAACAAATACACATGGATACAGTAAAAAGAAATACAGCAGAGATGTGGCAGGATAAAATAGGTGAGAAAGAAGGATGTCAATCCAGGTAACTACTGGATACTGAGAATTTATATACACACAGATGCGAATACATATACTGTGTATACACACACACCCACACGCACATCAACGAAAATAATTGCAGGAAAGAATGAAATGAATTATGACAAAGGGTCTAAGGGGACATGAAATGAAAAACGTAAAGAGGAAGACACAATTCAGACAGAAAATAAAATTCCTAAGAAGCTGGGCAGTGAGGGTGCAGCATACATGCTAAAAGACACTGTGGAAAGTGTGTTAGAAACAGAGGCAGAAGGAAGTCAAACAGAGTGCAGTGATGCAGCCACATCATGTTGACTTGACTCTGCATCACCACTGACGCAGCAGTCTTCTCTGCTGTTTCCATAGAAACACAGGCATGTGCGCCAATCAAAACAGAAAACAAAAACCATATTTTACTGCAACAGGATCCTCTTTGAGTCTCCATGAGGTAACTAGTACGAGTATGTGATGGAATCTAAAGCTGAAGCTGTGTCATCTAGGTGTGGAGTTGTCGGGAAATGTGCAGGATATTTTTAGACACACACACGCAATAACACACACACACACACACACACACACACACACCGTATAAATATCCATCAGAAAAAAGAAACAATACGTACACACTATATAAGGTATATACTGTATATGTGTGTGTAAGTATGCAATATGAAAAATTATGCAATAACATGATAAAAATATATTCCTTTTAATGCTTTTTAAAAAAGCATTAACTACGAATTTACTGCATCGATTTTTTTTTAAATTTCATATATATTTCTATGTATTGTACTGTTGGAACTTGACAGATTTGCAGAAAGAATTCCTGCTGATGTGGATGAACTTTAACCTACTGTTCATTAATACACACACGGTGTAGCAACAATTTTAGAAACAGCAAGAAAACAATAACAGAGACTAAAGGTACAAATGTTCCTTAAAACGTAAGTTGCACACCTGTAGGGTGTTTTTGAAAGAGGAGATGTGGACAGACCATACCCTCTGTCATGTTTGTTGTGTACAGAAGGTTGGACGGAATAACCCTTCAGTGGGTCATTTATTTTTGATGACTGTAGTGTGCAATCACTCACTGTTTAAGGCAAAAAGGTCAGCAACAGTTATTTTAAATCAGGCATTAATTCAACGAATATGTAAATTATGTCTATTATTCAATGAAGTGTCAATAATAAGCATATTGAAAACTTATATAGTGCTTCAGCACTGCAGGGATACACATTTGTGTCGATGCCCGTAATAAAGCAAATCAATTCAACACCCAGTCTCCACATGGTATCTGAAAGAGTGGTCCCCATTCATCCAACATGAGGAGCTTTCAATTGTGTTCCATCAGTGAAAAAAATTTTGTTGGAAAAAGGGGAGAAAAAGAGAGGGGATGAAAGAGAATAGCAGTAGGGAGCAAAAGATCTGTGAGATTTTACAGAGGGCACAAAACCACAAGAAAGTCAGGGCTGAAAGCATGCTGGACATTCCCAGGGCCGGCGCTCGTATGCTTGGAAAAAGCCCGCTTTTTCAAGGCAGGAAAATGATTTCAGCTGTGTAAATTGACAGCGGCCTTGTAACTGAAGATAGAGAGGGAGAAAGAGGGAAGGCTGGAGCTATGTGTCATAATTTCTGGTTTGTAAAGAAGCCGCTGGGGACCTATTCCTTCAGGGAAACAAAATTTAACATCATACCATCAAATGAAACTGTGTTAATTGTTACCAAATGAACTTGGTGGTAGATATCAACTTAGCACTGCAACTTTACAGTCAAACAGGTTTATTTTACCTCTTCAGAGGAAATCTATCCACTCTAAATGATAAATACACACTATTCCCCCAAATATGTGGAGGCTGAAAGGGAAGCTGAGGAGCTTTGAAGTGTGTCAGGAATAGTGTTAGCTGAGCAGCATCAAGATATGCTCTGTCAGGATGTTTACACGTGCTTGCTGTTTTAGCCTTCAATCTTGTCTTCTCTCCCAGGGTGGTATTGTAGTAAATCACAGTCCGAGACATTGCAAGGTAATCATTTCATGTACAGTAGACAATAACAGCATAGTCGCTTAGATCACTCATTCAATTACGACAACGGATGTAATTAGTGGTGGGCTTCAAACAGAATCTGAGCAAATGGCTACCGGCACTCAGACATATTTCTTCCTTTAGCCACAGTTGGTCATAAATTGTAAACACACATTGGTTTGCACAATTACAGGCTCTTACTACATGCTGAAAATTCAGCATGGATGAAGCATAGAACACTGTTGCTAATGGAATGCCAACAAGTCTATCTCAGGGTTCTCAATCATGTGACTTAGAAGTGTGATCATCCTAAATTGGAGGGCAGATGTGAACAGGGACGTTGATGAGGATAATACACGGTTAGGAAATGAAGAATGAGCACAGAGGGAGGTTTGTCACATTTCCTGGGTTTCACTGCTGAAAGGGAAGTGGTGAATCTTGGCTTTGGTGTGGAGGTTAAAGGGGTGAGTGAATGTGAGTGTGTTCGTAGACATGGCCATGCCTGCTGCTAGGATTTGTAACAGACTACTTTTTGGTGCATATAAGAAGTGGTAATTCCCAAAGTCGGCATTCATGCGTATGTCCATGGCACACTTGGATGTGAATGCATAGATTGTGTTGCACTTTAAAGGGCATGTGTGCTCCAATGTGTAGGTTGCATGCCTGGGGGCATGTGGAGGACATGGTAGCATGTGTGACTAGGCGAGGGTGGAGTATTGTATGAGGCAAACTGTGTTCAAGCAGATGTGGGCACCACAGAAAAGAGCAACCGATCCTCTAACTACTAGAGGATGAAGATTACTGGCCAATATGGGGAGAAATTGCATGGATGGTATAACTGTTTTTGGGCTAAAAGTCTGAGAAAAACTCCAGATATTTTTCCAAATCCACAAGATCATCATTTATCAATGTGGCTACCATGTCCACAACATAAATCCAGACAGAATTTCCATGGAAACAAACTGGTTTCATCCCATTGGCTGCATCAACTTGTAGCAAGACAAACATTTTTAGCACAGAACACTGTGCAGCTAGCAGAGAATAAAATACCTCAGAAGGCCTTGCAGAACAGTAGCTATGGTTACTGATCAATACCATATTTGCTCCAATACATCAAATGAGCAAATGAGGGACTGCGAGGGAGATAGCCTGAGTAATCAGGAAGAAATTTGTGCTATGTTGGAGTGTGGTATTTCTGTCCATGCAGACTTCATGGTTACAGTCAGTCATGGCTATAGGCCTAGCTCCCCTCTGCCTCCCTGCAATCTCCCAGCATGTGACATTTCAACCAACTGAAGGCGGCAATGAAGCCTAAAGTGGTCTCTTCTCTCCTTATATTGTCCAACAGTTGTTTTTTTTTCACTTGTGTCTGCTCACAACTCACTTGCAGCTGCACAAAGCATTTGGCACAACTTTTATCTGCCTCATTACATGTGTTTGCCAGCTCCATATTTGCCCATTCATACAATGTCTCTCTCTCTCTGTCTCTCTCTCTCACACAAGCACGCACGCACGCACACACACACACACACACACACACACACACACACACACACACACACACACACACACACACACACACACACACACACAGACACACACAACATGGGGCTGCGGTTTTTGAGGCAGCTATGACACAATCCAGATTCTCTTAGATGCCTATAGGAGGGAAATGTGTTTTGCGCGAAGCCATTTCCCTCAGAAGTCCAGATTTTCCCTGCCGAGTAGCTTTGATCCACATTGCACGGGGGCCTTATGTCAACAGTCTTGTGTTTCAGCTGAAGGGCCCCAGTGGACCCCTTGGGTATCACTCATTGCTCTCTGTCATCTCTGGAGCAGGTTAACAGTGTTCTCATTTGCGTGCCTCCTTGCGTCTTTGACGCACATTTTCTGACAGGGACGCACGATCGTCAGACAGCGAGTGTCCTGGGACGCAAGGTTTAAATGTACTTCCATTCAACAAAAATATTCACAATTTTTCCATTTCTCCACTTAAATTTCGAACCCAGAAATAGCAGTTTCTTGTCACAAGATTCACCTGCGTGATTCTGCCTTATTAAAATCAATGTCTGCTTGTTTTATGCGCTGCAGTGAGAGCGAGGAGTTAGTTATACCCTCCAGAGCAAGCATAAGCTGTCGCTTATGCTTGGAGAATCCTGTTGGGTTTCTCTGTCTGTTAAAGCACTTTGAAATGTCTGCTGAGTGATTAAGCGCTACACAAATAAAGTTTGATTAATTGATTATTCATCATACCTCCAAAAAACATGCTAAAGTTGGAGAAAAACCATCAAAAGTAAATCAAGAAAAAGAGACAAATATTACTGACGGAGAAGGCTCTGTCAGCTTGGTGCAGTGTCCACAGGAGAATACAGTATATAAAGGCAAAGAAAACTATTGAGTGAAAAGCAAAAGTGATAAAAAACACTGTATTACATCTTTTTTATTTCTAAATAAATGACTACCAGGCTGATAAAACTAATGTATAATTTTACTCTTTTTTTCTTTTTGCTTAAACAGTTGTGACGTCGTTCTTAAAAAAATCATTTCAATTAACCGTTTGGTCAGTTTTTATATTGTACTATTGGAAAAATTAAATCCTTGAGTACGCTTCTACCATATATTACTATTGGGATACATAAACGTCATGTTGGGATGCAAAAATTTTTCTCGAAGCGCATCCATGGGATGCAATACTTTCTTGAGATAAAATGAACTTTGGGTTAACTATAATGTGGGGCTGTCATCCGACTATCCTAAAAACTACCTCTTTGTGATGACAAGAATGCACAGGTGCAATTTTGCAAGCATAACCACAGACAAAACTTGCTCACTACAGGTTTTATACAGTGTGGGCAGAATACTTGTGAGGTTGTATGAGAGTGATGACAAAGTCCTGTACTGTATTTGGAACTGGAGCTACTGATGATAAACATTTACATGAAAAAAGGAGAGAAATAGGTGTTAAAGGCTCTTTAATCAACACACTATTCAGCGAATATTACTATCCATGCATCCATTTTTTGCTGCTGTATCAGAAGCAGCGGGTCACGGGGAGCTGGAGCCTATCTCAGCTGGCATAGGGCGTGAGGTGGGGGACACTCTGGGCACGACGCCAGTGCGCCGCGGCGAATATTACTAGGACGTATGAAATATTTATTACCATTATTTTAATTTGGATTAAAGATGCAGTGACACTAGTATTATTTAAATCCTGCGTTCATGTTCTTGTTCCATTTCTCTGATACAATTACATTAGACACCACTTAAGGGCATTGTGCCACTGAGTTTTTTTGTTAACTGAGAAGGAATGTATAAGTGGGCATATGTCAGCTGGATATCTTAATATAAATATTTTAATTTATTTAATATTGGGCTAATAGGCTAATATTATGAAGAAAACAATAGTAATCAAATGTCATTTCAGCAGAGAGGTGGAAACAGAAGAGAGTCTGCCTTACTGGTAGATGTCTTTTCTCAGCACAGTGCGGGTCAGAGGGTTGTCCGCCTGAGGAGCCATGCTGAGGGAGCCCAGCTTTAATATCACTGTGTCTTCCTTCTTCATATGGGGATCTATTGAGACAGACATACACATGGACCAAATCCAAACCGATGAATACAGAAGGGTGTGAATTGTATTTGTGTTGTAAACAGAGACATTGCCCTACGTATATTATTTCACAGATGTTTGAAGGAATATGAATACACACAAGCACCGCTTGACACATCTTAGAAGTATAGTTACTCAGTGCTACCAACTAAGTGCGCTTCTATTCTATAGGAGTGCATATGGAGCTGTGGTTGTTTTCAGAACCTCAACTATTCCACTAAGTTAATGTCTCTGCATTGTAATGTGGCGTCTCTGCTGTGTCTGCTTGGCAGTGACAGAAACAATCATCCAGGACAACAGCCTCGAAGAACACCAGACACCACAGGAGACAACATGATGCCCAATGGTTGCTACACTTCCCATGTAAAACACAAGGATGGAGTCCAAAGCGACAAGTAGCTCTCAAACCTGATGCTGCGTGCTTGTCTTGTACTCCGGGACAGAAAACCCTGATCACACTGGTGTTGATGTAGATGAGAGGCAAACTGCGAGAGGTCAGCGTGTGGCTCCTCATTGGCTGACCTGCTGATTTGCCACGCTCTTTGTAGCGCCTTGGTAGTGTAGCCTGAACATAAATCAAGTGGAATATTAATAAAACATTTACAGAGAACTTAAGCAGAAGGTTCTTTTGTTTTTATGACTGGTTCAAAGGATAAAAGAATACATTCATCATTCCGTATGACTGTTGCAGTAAAGATTAATTTAACCGGTACAAAGCATCTCTTTTATTCAGGTGGAACAATCTTTAGGTGTTGTTTTAATTCCTGGCTATATTCTTTCTATGACATTTCCAAAATTAATTGAGAACATTTTTTCCCAACATCAACATTTATTCATAAAAGCTGTTTATACCTGGAACACCCCAGCTGCTGTAGCCAATAGGGGACAGGATAGCACCACATCAAAGGGCTGCGCTGTCAGCAGGATTTCTCTCAGGTACTGAGGTGAGCTGTCAGCCAGAGGATCAGAGGTCACCCGCTGACTGGCAGTAGTAGTGCCACTGCGTGTCGGCCGCTCAGGCCGGGAGGTCAGCTTGTGACGGACATTTCTGGTGACAGCTTGAGTGTAGGTGATAGACAGGAAGCCATGCTGCTGGTGAGAGCCCTCCAGGACTTTGGCAGCAGTCTGGCCAGTGGCGAGACAGGACAAATCACACTGGTTATAGGTACCCATCAGTCACAGACAAACCTTTACGTGTCCAATGTAACTTAGAAGCAAAATCATACAACAACAATGATTTAATATAAATGTATCAGGATATGGACTCAATTCAATATGAATGATTTTGGTCAACCTTGTTGCTATAATCAGAAAACATCTACGTCCATCTAATCATTTAAAGTTCGGCATAAGGATTTTGGAGAGACAGTTTTAACACCTCAAACTCAACTTTTAGGAAAACACTTTACCTGAGCCAAAACAACTAGCCCTCTGTGTCTCCATAAACAACTCTACAAAACCCAGCCCAGGGCTATTGCAGTAAAATGAAAACATTAACTTCAGTATGAGAAGTAACGCATGGAGATTGGATAGTTATATCCATAGCGCTCATGAGATGACTAAAAGTAAAAACTAGAGCTGCTTTCTGAGGCTGGACTGTTTTTACTTTTTGAAAACAAGCTAGATGTACACTCATGGAATGAATGCAAAGTAAATGCAAAATGGAAATCACTGAAATACACTTTAAGAGAAAGAAAATAATCTTGACTTACACAATTAAAAGTAAGGCTGATCTGTTTAAGACATCATAGTTTAGTCTGCAAAAACATCCAGTATCAGTGGACTTAAAATCTACTCAGAGTAATGTGAACTACTCAGAGGTATTTTCCTTTAGAGGGTCATATGATTAATTTCATAATTTTGAGATCTTCATAGTGACTACAGTCTAGAAGAGAAGTTCAAAACAACAACAAAAAACATGTTTCAAACCAAGTATAAGGTCTGGCTCATAAAAACAATCTCTGATGACCACATGAGATGATTTGATGCCACTGTTAATGAAGATTATGCAGAGTCAACAAACAAAGAGAAAAGATGGATTCTTACAGGAGGGAAAAAGCCAGAGAAGTGGCTGAAAGTGTCTTGCTTGCTGACGGGTCGAAACAATACAGTACGTCTGTTCAGCTTGTCAGTGCAAGAGAGGACCACTCCTCCAGAACTGCCAGAGCTCCGAACACCCTCCTCCATACTGGAGGTGAGAATAGAGAAAGTCGCCAACAGAGATAAAGTAGGCCAGAGGGCAAAGGGAGCGGGTAGCAAAATGAATTGACAAATAATGGACAAAAGGAAAAAGGGAAGAAAAGACAGAAAACCATGAAACATTAAGATTACTAGAAATAAATTGATTTAGAGTTAATTAAAACAAAAGGAAGTTGCACCAGCTTCAACCATTTGAGAATTTCTGGAATGGTCTTACACTATTCAACAGAGAGGAATCCAACACTTTAAATCTGGGATTAGGAATATTTTAACAGAAAAAAACATCAAATTAATTATAAAAATGCAGATGGTTAGTTAGACGACTAAATAATGTTCTATCCAATACAATTATGAGTGTAAAACCACTGCCAGAATACCAGTTTCATTGACAAGAGATTGGAGGCCCAAATCCTAATCTCCTCTCACACAGAGAAAAACAACTCTCACCACATTTTATTGGTTGGATTATTTAGCATCTGGACAGACAGGGGAATGGTTGCACCCTAAAATGAGTTTATTTGTAGTTTAATTCTTCATGAAACTTTTTGTGTGCATCACTGTTGCTTGAGTAGGCACTCTGAGAAATAGCCAAAACTGTTTTTTTTTTTTTTTTGTGACTTCCTTCATTTCCCCATCTGTCCAGCATGAGCAGAGGTTGGGGACCCGGATTGGAAGAAGCAGAGTTGCAGAGGCACAGTATGTAGAGGCCTACGCCTGATACGGCTGGCTTTTGGACAGGTAGAGGCCTCACCGCAGCTGTTTCTTTGCACTGCAGAAAGAGTCCTTCATAGTGACAACCCTGCCCTGGCCTAGAGACACACACAAGGCCAAGCTTAACCTGGGCTACACAGTGTTGACTTGGGCAGCATCTTATTTGTTGCAACAGCAGAAACATGTGGACCACAGTAGGGTAACATTTAACATATTTAGCTTTCAGCAGCCTGGAGGCACACATTGAAACATTAATGCAGGTGAAATATTTCTGACAGCACTTTGACAAACAAGAAATACAATACATTCATTAAATGGTACATGATATACATAAAAATGTAAAGTGTGAATATTATTTATAACATTAGAATTCCAGATGTTGCTGAGGTCATCCATGAGAGCACCTGAAAGGCAGGAATTAAAATCTATGAACATGAACACAGGCTAAGCAATCACCATTCAAAGCAGAGCAACTTGAACAATCAGAAACATAGCATCGAATGCAAAATGTTTCACACAAGAACACCATCTGCACCCCCCCCACCACCACCCCCCCCCATTCCGCTCATTACAAGTCCTTGGAGTTCAGTGAGAGGAGCGTAGGCCTAATGTGGACCGTGTACTCCAGCTCTTTCTGTGTGCGTGCCTTTGTGAATATCTCTTTGTAATCTCCACTCTCAGCTGTAAGAGTGACTAATTCATATGGACCCCCCACAGGTCTTCATCTCTCCCATCTCTCCTGCTCCAATCCAGCAATCCTACTCTCTGAGCCATTTCAGGAACAGCTGGAAGTTATCAGCTCCAATTTGTGTGAGGTGCTCCTCCGAGCGAATAAAGGGGAACTGTCACTGGCTGTCCTCTCTCAGAGTACGTCTGCAGTATAACGAACACCGTTGCCAGCGGAGACCTGGCTAAAATAAAGAGGACACTAATTTCTAATCTTACCACTGGGAAGAAGCCCGTTCCACAGAATTTAATAGCTAACAACTCCATTACTGATTTTATGTTCACCTCAACATTCACCTCCACGACTCCACAATAAGTGAGCCCCACACCTCTATCTACATTCCCTCGCTATCAGTTCCCTTCTCTCATCCACTTTTTCTTGTCCTTCTCCTATTCTGATACAGTAAGGGATTCAATTATATATATATTCACCTCCCATATTTGCTGGGGCAATCTAACTTTCCATTCATTTTCCAGAAGTGAGATAGCTGAGGCCAGATGAGACATTTTCTCTGTCAAGCTTGATTTAATCTGACCCAATGCACACAAATAACCTGGGCCTGGTGAAGAAATACCTCACAATTATCTATTCAGAATGATTAATATGGACTCAAACCACAGTGGGCTTTCTTGTAAATTATGTGAATGATACAGATTACACAGTTTGCCAGGAGCCCAGAGGTCCTCACAGTGTCCTAAACAGTCGTGACTGTAACCTGGCTTGGATGATAGAACGCTTCTGCTTGCCAGAACTTTGGTCAGTTAAACGTGTGTTGTTAAATGCACATTAAATTGAAATAACCAACAAAATGAGAAAATTGATCCATTATCTACTTAGAAAGGCATAGAGGTCTACTAAAAGATTAAGGTTGGCTTTGGCTCAGAAGCAATTAGACACACACCTGTGGAGAGCTATAATGACCCACGACACCTTCACATTCTGAAACTGTCCAACAACTGACATTGTCCTGGCTGAGGCTGATACTTCATCGTGTCTGTAACACATGTGGCCTGACAGAATATAAATCATCTGACTGTAGTAAAACAGGGAGGTCTGTGAGAAGCTAGCTTTAACAGTTCGGTTCAAAACCAAAATAATGGCCTCAGCCCTTTTTGACCTGTCCAGCATACAGAAAAGGTGATTCTTACCTGGCAAATCAGAAGCAATATACAGTATATTCAGTGGTGAGAACACTGATTGTTAATGGTGTGGCTAAATATGGGCTCCCAGCAAGTCCATCTCCACTGTCTGGCTTTATTCAAGAAAAAAGAACATATGCACAGCCACTTGGATGTATAGGCAAACGGGCCTGAAAGCAAACACAACCACTCTGGGCTGCTGGATGCAACGTGCTCTATAACGCTGGTTCATTAGCTCTTCAGAGACGGATCAAACTATCTCCTGCTAAGTGATCTCTTCCCAGAAGAGCAAGGGCTCAGGAAAGCACACAGCTCAAACTGAGAGCTGCTGATTCCATCACAGAGGAATGTTATCAGGACAAGAAGGAAAACACACAGGAATAGAAATAAGGACTTGGATATTTTAACAACACTGTTCTTGAGTCACATTTATTCGCTTTAGTCACAGCTTCATTTGATGTCATCAGTATGTACTTCAATATTTTTTCCGGCAACCGAACATACAGTAAGTTACCCTATTTTGACTGGAATTGGACAAGGAAAGAGAGTATCATAAGGATGCAGTGCAATATTGCTCAGTGGTTTTCTTCCCCTAAAACACTAATGTTTCTGTGAATTGATTGAGACACCACAGAGAAGGGAGTTCAGACAAAGTGACTGACTGAAGCGCTAAGATGTGTGAGTCACAGTTGGGTCAGCCGAAAAAGCCTGTTTAGCCTGTCTGTCTGCTCCTGGGTCTATCTGTCTTTCTGTCCATCAGCCTGTCTGTGGTAACCGCCGCAACAGCTGTCTGCAAAGACAATGATGGTGAGGTGATAATCCGAAAATCCACTCATATGAGCAGAAGTGGGAACAGACAGAGTGTTAGTGGTACTTGTGGTTAATGTGTTTGGACTCTGGGACTGTGAAAGCATGTGTGTGTATGTGTGTGTGTTTGTGTGCTTGTGTGTGTTGGGGGCACAGAGTACCCAGGTGGTCCCTGCTTTATCACTGCTTCTGCTGGTGCCTCATCATTAAATCTATTGTTGATTTTATACAGATGGACAGACGGATAGATGGATGTGTGACAGACGTAGCTACCCTACCTGCATTTGTAGTGGTCGATGTTGAAGCTGCCAACTTTACATTTGATCTTTGTATAAACATCCTGGACATCAACAGAGGCACTTAGGTCCTCCAGCTCACTGATGACACAGATCTCTGACAGAAACACAAAAAAAGTCAGGTCTTTTGTTTTGTTTTCATCTTAACATCATAAGTGAATCACATTGTAAAAACACTTAAATGTGTATGAGCCTGCATGTGCTGACAGCCTCTTTTTACTTAAATGCCACAGTACTTAGCAAATAGGCAATGCAGCTAAATTCAGTTGTGCGCGAAGGAAGTTTCAACTGCATGTGAATATCATTTCAGCTGGCAAGGCTCTGCACTGTAGCTAACCCTGTCCAGCTCTGGCCTCTGGTCCGGAGCCAACCGCTATGGTCAGTTCCTGTACAGACATATAGTGTGTTTTTGAATCTGATTAAGGTTAGAGGCTGTGTACACACCAAAGTTCCTGCACACCATAAAAAGTGCAAACACACACACAGACACACACATACTGGCTGCCTACTCAACAAGTCTTGCAGGGTATAAAGCATCAATAGTATGACAGTGTATGAGGCTATTGGTGTTTACACACTACTGAAAACGCATGTTTACTCTTATGTTTGTATATTCATTCAAATGCATGTGTGTGTTCACTGGAGTTTGTGTGCTTACAAACTCAGCAAGCTAAGTGACTACGCTTCATAGAACCACTCATATGAGTTTAGCTGTTGTATCTCACAGTTTCCACAGAGAAAGTCCAACAGTCACTGGCTAGCTTGGGAAAATGGACTTCATGCATGTGAAACTATGGTTGTTGTTGTACTGTTGCCTTGTGGTGATTCTGAGAAAGTTTTGTGATGGCTTATTGAAATTGAAACACAAGGCTTGTCAGCTTTATTGTGGAGATTGTGTGGAAAGAACTCTCCCAAGATGTTAGATACTCAGAAACTCATAGTCTCCGAACATGGTGTTGATACTGATGTATGACTTTTCTAAACCCACCCTGTAAGAGTCCTGGAAACCTTTACTCCCTACGTCTTAAATGGCTCATCTTGAAAGAAGGAAAGTGCACCACTGATTTGTCCCTTTAGTAGAACCTCTGGAGACACATGCTTGATTTTCTACCGCTAATCTTCCAACACATAATAGCATAACATTATACCCGACAACCAGCACGTCTGGAATGGCTGTTTTTCCATTTCTTTGGAGAGACAAGACTCTTATTACATCCCGCTTCAAAGCGGTGATGTATTGTAATTGTCAGTGTTCGTGTATTTGTCCGTCCGTCCATCCGTTCGTCTGTCCGTTCGTCCGTTAGTATGTTCACCAAATATCTTCGCAACCGTTAGAGATAGAAAGATGAAACAAAAAGCACATTACTCAGGCGGCAAAGGGGATGAAAATTAGATGATGACGTTGACCTTTAGAAAACTAGGTCAAGGTCAAATTTTAACTTTTGTACACTCAGGAACCGGATAAGATAGAGATGAGGGAGAAGTTCAGTGTGAGTAAGACCATAGACCGAAGCACTAGCTTTGATCTATGGTCAAAGCTAGTGCATAGCTTTGACCTACCTTGAAAGGTCAAAGCTATGCACTTGTCAGGTACTACTTTCAGGGTACTCTGACCTACCATGGAAGTAGGTCAGGGTAAGTCGCGGGATGTTGCAGTCTCTGACTGCCTTGACTCTTGTTTCCTTTGCAGTTGAAAAACACATTACATCATAACAGATTGTCTGCACTCATATCTGTGGCTTACTTATCTTTACAGATGTGCTTGTGATATTAGGCGTCTGATACACTTTATGCACACAAATCTTGTTTTTAATAACATTTCCAGTGCGGTGCACAGATTAGAATCCAGCTGGTTGTATATGCTCAGATGGCATATACAGTATTAATCCAGAATCCATACTAATGCTTATTTAGGAAGTCAAGCCAACTCTGTGTTGTCCTTAAATGTCTTTTGTTTTTCATTCCACTATAGAAGACTTTAAGCCAAGTGTTCTGGTTGGCAGATGCTAAATACTGCAGCCACCAATTAAGGTAAACCTTGTCTTTCATTACCCCAGTAAATCCTAAGGGGACAAGAGACGGTTCGCTTAAAATTAATCACCCATTTATTTATTTGTCTTCTGCCTTCATCCCTCATTCTCCCCAGCTGCTTCTCCCTCCTGATTGTTCAATGTTTGAATAAGTCAAGAGTTGATCATTTTATGAGTCAGTTGGGCAAAAACCTTCTTGAACACTGGCATTTGAATATTTTAATAGGAAGGATTCATTCAGATCTAAAGGTCAAGGTCAATACTATGGTCATTCATGCTGGTCTTCAGCCTTCACTTTGTCACTGTTGTCATATATATAAGGTGAAGGCACAGAAGGGAACAGCTCAGTCAAAAATGAAATGTAAGTTATTATCTATTCCCCAACATGTGCATAGGTAGTCTGATGATGTTTCTTATTCTGCAAAACAATTCTTGAGCTTCAGAATACAGGTCATAGTGTTCTTCACAGTGTTTTTCTTTCCAAGTGAAGAAGATAAAGAGACTCATTTTTAATGATGACGAACAGATGAAAACAGATAAAATGGATCTTGAAAGTTCTGAGATCCAAAATTTCAGATTTAGTTTAAAGCTAGAAAACACTGCAACCTTTATGCTAACAGCACTGGCAAACAACAAGAAGTGAGAACACCTGATGTCTGCACACACCGCAGGATAAAGAATTCTGATTATAACAGGGTATCTTTTCCAATAAACATGGAGGCTATGCAACTCAGTGTCTTAAAAATTATGAAACCAGCACCAATGCTTGTTATTTGTTTTGGAGAACTCTAAACACTGTTTTGCTATGAAGCTCCAACATTTTCCATGGACTAAAACTTTGTGTACCTATGAATTGTTATTTTAGAAATGACTTATCGTTCATTGCTTTTAAAAAAACAAAAACAAAAAAACAAACAGTAAGTGTCATGTCAAAGATCAATACCTGTTTTTTTGGCAGTTGGTTCAGGAGCAAACAGTTTGACAGTGACCTTGGGTAACATCCACTGCATCCAGAGGCTGATCTTCCCACTTGTTCCACCAATGCTGCTCGTCTTCTGCTCCAGAGTCACAGTGTCAGCGAATGGACCGTCATCTCCAGCAGGCACAGAGTCACCCTAGGGGCCCAAAACAAGATGTGTTCCATAATCAAACCAGGGATGATGCAATGAGCCACGATCAGAGGCCAAAGGTGGCACCACATAATGAGCTCCAAGGCTGGGGCAGCATTCAACAATTATTTCACAGAGAACTAAACACACATACCTACTTTTTGTGTGTGATGCTGTTTGTCTATTTATCTATCCAACCATCTGTTTTGCAAATGTGTATGTATGCTTGAAAGTTTTGTCACTGCGATAAAAGCAACCACAAGATTTCGAGACTTTGGTGAAGATGACATCAGGGACTGGTGAGCAGAACTTTACTCAGAGCCGAAAGATGTGGGAGGGACGGGAACTATTGAGTGGAGCTGTCACTGGTATTAACCCCTAACTAAAGCCACCAGCACCCACATGGCCTGCTTTCACTCAACTATATGAGGACACACACGTATTACTACCCAGAATGAGGAAGTAAAGACCAGAGGAGGGTACAGATGTGGAGGAGCGGCCTTATGTGAGCTCTCATCTCATTTTGGGGGGTTTTGGCAACACACTGACACTGACAGCACTGTGGACTTTTTATAATTTCTCTCAATGTCTTCCACATAAATCTGTTTTCCAAACATGCATCCATGTGGCTGATTCAGGAAGTAAAAAGCCTGCAAAGAAACAATATGGTAATTTGCAGCTCACAGGGTTTCACTTTTTCCACAGCTTCGCCCATCACAGCATGATAATGACAGATTATGTCATGGTTATCGAGTCTGGCTGTGGTTGGTGAGGAGGTTATCAACAATCTCAATTAGAAACCCCACAGCTGCTGGACTGACTACTCTCTTAAAGAGGATCCAGATGAAGAAACTATGTCCCTGCTCTACAGCTGGGTGGAGGGTTGATGGCCCCACGCTAATTTTCATATTTAATTTAATCACACATGAGGATGGCAGACACCAAAGTTCAGTAACGACTGATGACAGTACATAAATAAATTAAATATTATGATGATTCAAAAATACATTTGTCATTACAGCTACTTGAAACTGATGGGGAGAATGCACTTCATGGACCACAAGCTCTCAGAAAACAAAAAGTGAAATTTATCTGTTTAGATATTCAAGATAAGAACTAAACAAAAGACGGCACAGGAAACACAGCAGGCGCGTCGCAGTGTACAATCTATTTACTCATATTCTAGTGAATAGGAAACCAAAGCCTTGACTGACGTTGTGTAGTATTCTACATTTTCATAACCCTCAATGATGAACTTCTGCTCATATAAACAAAAACACCACAAAAAAACAACACTGAATCATTCAATTCCACAAGAACTAGCATTTATCCCAACCAAGTGTCTTACAGTGTCATTATGTGTTTCCATGTAAGTGTGTGTGTGTGTGTGTGTGTGTGTGTGTGCGTGTGTGTGTGTGTGTGTGTGAGTGTGTGTACTAGAAGTAACTGGCAGGGAGCAATATGAGCCTAGCAGTAATGGTGTTCAGTCAGTCTTAATGAGAGATATTCTAGTGTCAACTACCATTCAGGGACTAATTATTGTTGAGCTACCATCAAAACATGGCTCGGTGTGTGTGCATGCGCGTATGTGTGTGTGTCTGTGGTTAGGACTATTTCGTTTACAGTTCTGGACAGTCTGTAGGATTAGTCTTCGTAATGTCATGTGTGGGAACAGGAGCCAGCCGCTGGTGCTGTGGGAAGATCCGACCGCTGTGTACTGCAGTGGTTACACTGGAGCATCGGACACCCGACTGCTCTGACTCCCCAGCCAGAACCACGGCTGTCACTTAAACACTCCCAGTCTCTCTCACAGGCTAATTTTAACAGGGTCAGAAGAGAGAGTAATTATTAACAGACTGCCATCAATTTTCTTGACAGTACACCTGGAATTTGGGGCTGAATCATGAACTAAAATGAAATGAGAAATTTATTGGAAAAAAAACCTTTTGTCAACTTAACACTGCAAAATAAATCTCAAACTGGGTCTTTGAGGTTTTAAGAAAGAATATCACGTTAAATTAGGCAAAGAATTAATAATATCTAAAAAAGCAGTAGATCCTGCTTTAATCATTGTAAAATGTTCCTTCCTGCTCATATTATGGTGAAAAACGTAAATGGACACACGCACACGCGTGCACGTAGCGTTCACGCGCACACACACGTGCACGCACATCCAGAAGGAGCTATTTTCCCACACCTCCCACAGCCAAGTTGTAAAGTACACAGTTTAATTCTTGGGCCTCTCCGTTATAAACGGGATGACGATCCGGGTTTATTTTTGCAGAGTTTTTCTTCACTCATCACAGAGACTGAACATTTGAAGACAACAACAGGATTGGAAGTGTCAAAGAAAGATGGAAGAACAGGCAGATCTTTTAAGAAAAAGAGTGGAAAGAGGGAATGTTTTAACGGCAGGTGGAAGGACAAATAGTTGGGTGGATAGGAAGGATGGCTTAAGGACAGAAAGAAAAGATTCAAATGGAAACAACAGCGTGAGAGAAGTGTGGAAAAGCTGCAGACAGAAATGCAGTAAGAGTCATCAAGAAGGTGAAGTTGTGGAGATTGGATGAAATCTGGATGGAGAAGAGAAAAAGCACCAAGACAAACTATTACAGAGATGGAAAATTGAAAACCCAAAGACAGAACTCAACCTGAGTTCTGTCTTTTGGTTGAGTTGATATAAACAGTACTGTTTATATCAATTTATAAGAATTTTTTAAAGAATTTATTTGAAAATAAATTCTTATAAACCTCAATAAGTCTTGGTGAAAACAACAGGAGCTAATTATTGCTAATGCTGAATGAGGTTGTTGGTATGTCCTGTGGCTAAATCAGGATCAATACGAAAGAGATCTAAAGGAATTGATGAAAATAACAAAGGGGAAAAACAACAGACACCATTTGAATAAATAGGCAAGAAAGTATGTCACAGACTGTCAGCTCCATAGGTGGAGGTAGAGAAATGGCTGAATGGCTGTGGGGGCAGTGGTTTTGGGGATGTGATGGGAATGTGGCTGAACTTGAAGACAGAGGGGGAGGTGGAGAGGAGTCTCGGTGGGGAGAGACTGCTGCCACTACTGCTGAGACTTATCAAAACAGCTCCTACATTCTTGCTCAATCACCCAGCCTCCCAGAGGCCTAAACACTTCTACCAGTGTTTGTACTTAGGTAAACAGTAACAAGTGGGCTGTCAGGGGCCTCTATGGCCTTGTTGCAGACGCTCTGTACCACAGGGCCTCCAGTGCCAATCTCAAGTACTGCCACTTCTTTGGCTCCACAAATGACGCAAGGACACACACATGTTTACCATACAGAAACAAATGCAGACACAGATACACTTCGACATATTAAACACGTTTTGTTTTGTTTTTTTCTCACAAGGCCAGTGTGTGATGGTTATGCTGTGATATCAGGGGCCCCACATTGCTGACAGGACCCTGTTGGTCCAAGTGCAAATCCTAAGGCCACCATGGCTGCAGACCGAAGACCCAGCAACCCCAGCTACACATTGTTGCTGCTACCCCAAACAGGAGAACAAATTCCCACCACATTATCTTAGGATATGCCTCACCTCGTGACAAAGGGAAAAACAACACTCATCTGTTTGTTGCCCCCTAAAAGCTGACAGTACGTTTTCCGTTGGCTTTGCACGTCTACACACACTGCTATGCTTCATACTTCGGTCTCTGGGTTTGATATTTTATCTGAACAAAAATGTAAATACAGGTTATTATTTTCCCTAAATTAAGGAGCAGGTTTATACTCAATCAAGCTCCAGCTTACACAAATTAAACAGCTCATGGGCTATCTGGAGTATCTGTTCTGGCAAAGGAAAAATAATGAAAGAAAACCAAGCACTGATGAGATTTTTCCAGGTTTGTAAAATCCCTCCCAAACAAAACACATTAATTTAGACAAATAGCATGTGTTAGTAATGCCTCAACCCCTTATAACAATAAAAACTACAATATTTGTACTTAAAACGATAAATCAGACGCATAATTATGTATACACAAAACCCAACATAGCACATGGCTCATAGCAATAGACAGGGCTTCATTTGTGCTGCATGCTGTGAAACAGGATCCTGGACGTCCCAGATTGGGACCAGCACCTATTTCATTAGACCCAGCATCTCCTGCATTAGTAATATAGTTTTTGCAAAGGAGTTTTTTACAATATACATGTTTTTATTGTTCAGTCATTATTTAAAATCCCACTGATGTCACTTGTAAATTGTCACAGCCCTCTGTTTGTGTGTTTTTAACATCGTTTGTTTTTTTTTAGAAAACCAGAAACCTGTCTGGTCATCACACCTTTGAGCAATGTTGCTGCAGTTTGACTTAGAATATACTTGCTTTTATTGTCTAAAGGAAAAAATAATTGTTTGTGACAACAGTCACAGCTGGCTTTGTCTTATGTTCCAGGTAATGCAGATTAAAGTCAGTAAGTATCTTCCTGGCTCCAGACACACCAGAACAGCATTCTCTCTGTTTTGGGGTTTCCTGATTTAGAAATGAACCACTGGCTGAGGACAACCTGAGAGGCAAGCGAGAATGCCAATCTAGAATTCTATCATCCTTCTACATTCCTCTTGTTTGTGTGAAACAGGAGAAAAACACAAGAGAGGAAACAATACAGGATCACAACAGGAATCTTCTTCATCTGCCTCTCAGGGCACACCTGAAGCAGTTATTATATTAATATTTTTTACTTGTGATTTAACAATGGTCTATGTGGCTCTAGTAAGCAGCTACCACTGGTAAAAACACAGACCTGACAGGAAATGTGTTGAGAAAAACAAACCTCTGTGGGGGAGCCAAAGTCTGCTGAGGGGCTGCAGGTGCTGGTGTCAGGTAAGGCAGTGCCAGCACTGCTGCGCACTGGGGACGATGGAGTAGCACCAGCAGGGGCTTCTGGGAGGCTCGACGTCTGACGCAAGACGCCATGCTTCTGGAGACGTGCCCATGTGGAGCTCCAGCTGAGGAGGAGCTCGTACAATAGCTGAACCTGAAGGTGAAAAAAAAGTAGACATCAAGATACTAAATCTAATATTTTAAAGCAATTAATTACATCACACTGTTTAAAGTCCAGTACAATGTAACATGAGAAGCAAAGTTTATAAACGGTTCTGTTATAAACAAATGAATTTCTTCATTATCTGAGAAAAATATTAATCTGGTGCTTTCTTCCAGCAGACGTGGTAAACATAAATTGAGCATGTGAACACAGCTGAATGTATTTTCAATAAATTAAGTCTCCTGGACCAATTGAGCGACTTAAAAGATAAACCTAAGACACCACAAGTGAGCTTAATATGTGAAACCACATTCGAATGCACTTTTGCCAAAGTCTGACTTGAAGAGCTCCACTGGGGAGTTGTCATGTAGTTCTGACTTCTGAGGCCATTACCCTGATTTGGCTTGGCAGCTATGTAGTTATGTGACACTAAACTTAGTTAAAGTTGAGGGAGAACACAAGAGAGAGGGAGGAAATATTAGCCAGAAATGAACCACTATCTGATCCCATTTCTTTCAATTTCCAACTTAGCACTCTTCTAGATGTGTACTCATCGCTCCAAGAGGCCTCATGTCACAAAAGTGATGGATGATTAATTGAAAGGCACAGCGTGCACATACACGTGCTTCACTGTACAAATTTATTATCCATAACAAAAAAAATCCCAAAGAAACACCCAGAGAGGAAACTAAAGTTGTGTCATCAATTTCCCTTGAAAAACTCACCACAGTTTGGAAAAACTGAAGGCTCAACATCAAGCGGTCTCAACTATTTATCATGTACTGTATTCACATGAAAAGAGGCCTCAGCTTTAAACAACAAAGCCAAAAACAAGAGTGGAAAACATGAGTGGAAGGCAGGAGAATGTGATGTGATGCTTTCAGTTATTCATGCATTTACTCAGTGTTTGAGTGAGAGAGGCAGGGAGAGAAAGGGAGAAAAGCAATGCTCTTTCACAGTGAGCTAATTTCTGGCTTTAAAATGCTTTGCTTCTGCAGCCAACAGCCCAACCACCCCACTCCTCCCCACCCCCACTCCAAAAAAAAACCCACCACCATCACCACCACCAAGGGTCCCTCAAAAATAAAGGTGCTCAAAAACTCTAAATAGTTTGGTCTACTTCAGACACACATTTTAATCGCACACTCACACACATAGAGTACATAGCTGTTACTCGGCACACAACAGGGAAGCCTTCCATAAGTATTCATAAATCAAATGAAACGCAATGCACTAAATTGCAGCTGGACCATTTCTAACATGTCCAGGAAGAGCTGTGAACGCTGATCCAGCAGCCGTCCATGGACAGAGCCAACAGCTGTCTGCCATACCCAACCCAACTGTGCTGCCGAAAGCAGAGGCATAGCTCCATGCTCCCCTCTCTGAGATTCTGGGGTCTGGAAGTCCAACCAAGCACAACAAAGTCTGCTGCACTCACCAGCAGATGTGGATATGGAAAGTAAGGAACGCCGAGTAGAGGAGACAAAGGAAAGGGTGAGATGAAGGGTCTTTACACGCTCTCTGACTGGAGCTCTGGAGTTCAATCCCTAGCCCTTCTTTCATGGTGACATTTTTAGCATTTCTTTGTTACCTCATTCCATTCATCCATTCTCTCACCATTTGTCCTCACATTTCATTTTCTTCTTCTCAACATTCTTATGACACTCTATCCATCTTTTCCTTCATCTCTTATCTCCTCTCAACCATTTGTTCTAAATCTGTTTCCTGCTCAGTAGGGTCACTTGGTTCAACTCAGCTACTGCTGTCAAACCAGTGGGTTACTGCCCACCACCAAACACACGTACACACAGACAACACACGCACACACAGTAAGACAGACAGACAGAGACACACACACACACGGGTTGGGGAAGTGAGCAGAACACTTGGAGGCCTCGAATCTCCAAAGACCTGTCAGTTGTGGATTAGAAGGTCTGCTTCTCCAGAAACACAAACTGGAGACTGAACAGAGGCATTTACAGTCACTCATCAATAACACACAGATGAGACATGGAGATGATTTTACTGCCTTTATAAAACAGTTTACAAATACAGTTCCAAAAATAATAATAATCACCACATAGAATATGCTCCCCAAATCTTTGAGAGTTATCAAAGTATGTTGTGTGTTAATTCACATGAGCCTCCATGATCTTCTGGCTTTCACCACTCTCCCACAGTGTCTTTGGAACAGCGGAGCCACCGTCAATGGCTTTTATCAAGGCAACACAGGCCTGCTGGCTATTGGATGTTTCTACGGATCTGAATGAGCCTGAATGACCTGTGAAGGTTCATTGTTGTTCCAAGTCTTCTCTGTTTGTGGGTAATGTGTCTCCCCATGGATCTGTGCAGTCCTAGAGCTGCGAAAGCAGCATTTTAACCCTTTCCCAAACAGATGTAGGTCAATCACCCTCTTCCAGACCACTTCCGGATTTCTTTAAATTTTGTCATACAGTCCTACTTGTGAGATCTCCTAGAGCTGATAGAAAAAACAGAGCTGGTAATGATCAAGGACAGGTGGGTCTAGTCCATCTGATACCAGTTATTAATGCAGTTCTGAAGGATTTAGTTGTATTTTTAACACTAGGGGCAAACATTTTTTCATGTCAGGTCCAGTTCGTTTTAGATAACATTGTTGCCTTTAACACAATTCTAATTTAAAACTTGTATTTTGTTTTGTCAGACTTTATTTAATATGTGCGAAAGTAAAACCAATCAGAACAAGGCAGTCAGAGACTTCAACATCCCACAACACTCCTAAATTCAACATGTTACCCTGACCTACACATTTTTGTGGGTCTGGCTTCCTGAAAATGTTGCTTTTTGTTTTGTGTTATATATCATCAGGTTTCAGAGATACAGGTATACAGTGCACGGGCGTTCCTTGCTTTTAATGCGTTCCAGGAACCACACGCGAATAACGAATTCCGCGATAGAGCGACATTATCTTATTTTTTACGGTAATTTAAATGTTTATGAACCCTCCCCATAATGATATTAAACCACCTTCTGTCTGTATTACCTTTTCCCACACTGTTATTGACTGTTTAAAGCACTTTTGTGTCTCACACAAATCTATGATTGGAGGCTACATGCACAGCAAGAACTACACATTATGCACTGTGATCACTTTACATTAGAAGTTAGCTTATTGCTTTGGTAAACTGAGAGTCCAGTTATAATTTTGACAAGTATAGAAATGATGTGATTAATAACACTGAATGTCTTCAAACAACAAGACAGCTGCCTGAACTCAGTATGTAGAACATATGTGCATTTATTGTCACACGGGTGTGTGTGTTTCTTCTGCTACCTTGGGTGTTCTGCATTAAAATGAAATGCACATGTGTTGGAAACACGCATCAAAACCCAGCAGCCTGTGTTTGCTCTTTCATTTTTATGCATACATTGTGTGCACATGTATGAGCATGCAACTCTTTATCTTTCTCTTGCTCTCTTTCAATGCTGCTTATCAGTTGCTCTTTAAATGACTTTTTGCATCATTTCCTATTTTAGCTGTAGTTACAGCTCAATTTTTACTCACTCTATTTAAAATAGCATGAATCACACTGTTTCTGCCCTGAAGCAATTCACTGTAAATTATGGAAAATATGACTGAATGTGGCAAAAATGCTATTTAAATTCCAAGAGAATTTGAGAAATCTATGGTTATATATTACATGTTCACTTGTAGATGTAAGTCTTGATCTAACTCCTCCTGAGTGGTAAAGCAATCACTGCTGATGGGGTTGGTGGGAACTAATTGTGCACCCTGTGCAGCACTCTTACATCCTCATATGTTATCCAGCAAATGGCAAAGATAATTAGAAAGAGGGTAAGTAGTGTGAGGTCTCTTTTGTTCTAGAGAGGGTGGGGTTGCTCCTATGGCAGTTCTCAGAGCTCTGCTACATGACTTAAGATGGTACAGTATTAATTTGTAACCACCAGTCAGAAATCTACAAAAAAGAGAAAACTAAAGGGAAAGGAGGTGAACAAAAGGAGAAGAAAAGGAGCAGAGAAGTTTTCATTGGGCTCAAAAACTAATAATGACTCATCATATAATAGCAATAATCCTCTCTAGCTTTGCCAGAAACAGGCACTCAATCTAAAAAAGAGAACAAAATAGAACAAAGAAACTTCTCCTTAATAAACAACCAGTTCTCCACATCTCTGGGAATGTTTTTTTATTTGCTTCTGGTACTAATTCTCCTCAAAATCACCACAGCTCATCTTTGTGGTCGGAGACATTTAACAGTGTGACCACTCAAAAGGTACTTCCAATTAAGTGTTTACAGAGGAACTTAACTCAATACAGTTAATTCAATTGTGAAGAAACAAAACATGTGCAATGGTACATGTACATGTGAGTCGCTGCAGCAGCACAATGAAAAACAACACGGGGTTCCAACTGGGAGACAAACATGTTTCGTTTCCAATCTGTCCATATTCATTATGCTCTCACTAAAACATAATAACACACTGTAAAACCACGATGATTCCTCTCTCTCCTTCACTCAGGATTCAAATGTTTGACCAAAACAAACAACGTAACACTCTCCTGTTTACACTCTCATTTTTCTGAAAATTATACTAGGTAGGAAGATGAGGCAGTTTGTTTATTGAAGTCAATCTATATCAGAGAATCATGCAGAGGCAGGATCTTTATGCCAGGGTTAGTGTGTTCATATTTCAGGAAAGTTTACAATAGGGTGATTTGTATAAAAATCTGATGACTACTTTGCGTGGTTCAGAACTGTCTAACTGACCTGAGGGTTGGAGCACTTGACGTAGATGGGCTGTAGATCAACATGGAGGCAGACTACAAAGGACTGCCTCCCTTCAGAGCAACTCTGCAGCTTATGAGATGTGACGGCCAGTGTGGAGGTGCAGCCCATAGGCTCCAGCAGGCTCAAGCTTCGGTGCTGTCCCAGCAGTGTGTACACACTGAACTGACTCAGGCTTATAGTCCACGGGAAGGCATCACCTGGTGGGTGGCATGACAGAACAAAAGTAAGAACACATTTAACATTTGAAAATAATATACAAATTGGTAGAATGAGGATGAAAATTGCTGCACAGATATTGGCACAGATTCGAGGCAGCAAAGAGGAGGAGAGAGACGGGAGAGCAAGAACAGAAGCCAAGAAATTGTGAAACTGAGAAGAAGGCAAAGAGAGACGCAAGAAAATACAGATGAGATTTGGAAAAAGGACAAAAAAGTGCAAATGATTAAAATATAAGAAGGACCAGTCAACAAAGCTCATTATCAAAAAACATTGTGACAACTAGACTTTTCTTTCCGCTTAGCAAGCCAACTACTGTACATGGGATGACAAAGCTTTCTGGAATACATTAAGGAATAGTATCCTGTCTCAAAAACAGCAGTCACAGCTGTTTTTTTAATGTATTGGTCTGTGACAAAATGCAATTGAAGGAAAGCTTGAACCTGTTAGCTTCACAGCAAAGACAGAATCATTTTCAGAGAAGGTGAGCTTGTTCACTAGCATGCAGTCATGCACTGCAGGCTAGACGCTTTGATCGAGAGCATTGAACATGATAGATGAAGAGGTTTTCAAATGGTAGGAATGAATTATTGGAAGCATGGGTTGTTAATTTTAATGGCAACAATGACAAGCTTGATGATGTCACTGTTTAGCTGTTGTTTTTCTTTCTTCTCTGTTTTTAAAATCTGTATGCCCAATGCTGATGTCATTGAAGAGTCGAGAGTAGAAAGAAAAAGGAGGGTGGCCTCCTTCTTTTCCTTCTGAAGAGAAAACACTGCTCAAACGACTGAGTGCTGCTTATGTCAACTCTACCAGGTGTGCACACCACATGTGCAAGATCTATCTCTCAAAGCTGCTCTACTTAAGTTTGTTTGTCTTTCGTCACAGTAAATGAGTAGTAGTGGGTCAAAGGTTTGCTTAGTGTTGAAAAGGCCATAATGAATGAATGAATCCACATTATGTAGCCCATTACTATTATGAAAACATTCATTAAAGTCGTTATTAAAAGCAACTTAGTTCATAAAAAATGTTAAGTGGACTTTCTCCTCCCTTTTGAATTTATTTTTCACGTATGAACCTATTGCCATTTTTGTTTGCCAACACATATTATTTTGTTTTCACATAAAAATTTTGACATTAGGTCATTTGGTGGTCTCATAGTGTATCTGGGTGTGTGTGTTCTTCTCCCAGGACGTTAAATCATTCTAACGGAAGTTGAACTGTAATCGCACACAGCATGAAAACTGACCCTCCTCCAGAATGGGCTTGGAGACCATGAAGGGGAGCTCCTGCAGAGGTTCCATGTACTTGTGTCCAGCACTGAGGACACTAATCTGGGGAAGGCAGACAACCACAGTCCCAGGCATGGAGGTCTGGTTGTGGTACCAGCTTCGGACAGTGCTGGGAATGTCGCCGCAGGTGATGGTGGTCGGAGAGGGGAGGCTGTCATTAGGCAGAAACACACAGCAGGACTGCACCTCCAACTGGGGAAGGAAAAGCAAAAGAAAAGACACACATTAATCAAAGCATATCATTTGATCATAGGACAACCTCCTGCCTCAGCAACTTATATCATGATGAGAAAAGTGTTGACGTCCTATTGGGCCAATATTATAGGTCTTGACCCACACTGCAAACTTCTATCAGACAAACATCACAATAAAATAGAAAGACTGAGATGGAGAGAGAGGAAGAAGGAGAAGAGCCAGATGCATAGTTTACTCATTCATTTAGGACTGCTTCTTGCGTTATTACTCTACATACAGGGTTGGAAATCACACCACCTTGTTCAACTTATGAGCCAAAAAAAACCATTAACACTTTCTGGTCTGCTGCACGTGTTAGCAGGTTAAGATGTAAAGCAGGCACACGTGAAAACCAGTGGGTTTAACACTGGGACTCTGGTGTGGACTCTGAGCTCACAACCTGAAGCTAATGCTCTCCTGCTGGACCTCACAGTTTTGTCATACACATTACTTCACATTAGTGTACATTACTACTCCTCTAGGTGAAGACCATGGGGACACAAGATGGAAAAACAAGGAACGAAAGCAGTCAGTGACTGCGTATTTATAGCAGGGCTAACATTTCCTCCTATTCCATAAAATTAAATCTTACATTCATTCATCATTTATCTTCCAACCGCTTTATCTGCTGTGGTGGGTCAAAGGGAGTTGGAACCTACCCCAGCTGGCTTGGGGCGTTTGGCAGGGGAAACTCCGTGCATAGCGCCAGTGCACCACGGAACCACACAGAAACACAGACAAACACGCACGCACACACTCACACCTACGGACAATTTGGACAGGCCAATTAACGTGAAGTGCTTGTTTTTTGGAGAATGGGGATGAAAATTGCGGCACAGATACTGGAAATAATTGTTTGGGTTCTCTCCAGGTTCCCACACAAACACGGGGAGAAACTCCGTACAGAGCGGGACTCAAACTCGGAACCGCCTTACGGTGCGACGACAGCGCTACCCACTGCGCGACTGTGCCGCTAATATTAAATCATATTTATTGTAATAAAATAAAACTCATTTAAGGTAGCACAACCAAGATATTTGTCTTATTATCAAAACTACATTCTAAAAAACAAACTAGAATGGATTAGAATGGACTAATCTCTTTGGGACTAATTGAGCACAGAATGCTATTTGGAGCTATACATGCAGACGTTCATCTCTGTATATATGTGTAAGGTTAATGCTATTACTGTCAGAGATAAAGATAAACACCATGTCCAATGACAGCAAACAGAAAGTAATCGTATACTTAAACATTTGTGGTATCAAATGGTTCGTTACAGAGAACAGCTCTCCTACCACACACACCTACTCTAAATGACCAACTACAGTTACCTAAATTATTTTAGTTCCCATGCTATGTCTGATGGTTGACTACATCTGTCACCATACATCAAATTTTATACATAATCTTAGGGACATTTCACATAGTAAAATAAATGTTTCCTGATGAAGGTTTGGTCTGGCAAAATACTGAAGGAGACAAGGACTGCCTGCTCCTGACACACAGATGTCAGACTCACAGATTTTATTTTTTTATTAAATGTTTTATTCAACATTCTCCTCTATTTTGCACTAAATTGAACATAAATCAGATGTTGATGATGAATATTAAAATATTGATGTTTGATTGATCATTAGGAATATTAAAGAGATATAATGAGTAAGTTGAAGTATCTAAAAATGTTGATTGTTCTATAATAGAGAAGACTAAAAGAGAAATTACTGTTTGAGCAACCAGGATAACTGCTACTGTGACTATGTGCACAAAATAAATTAACAAAAAATATTACAATTTATTTCCCTTATTGGAGTTTGCTTGGATTTTATAAGGCTTTGTTATTGTTCCCCATGGCAACACAAAACCATAGATGATGTAATCTGTATGGTCGCTACAGAACTGCCACATCACACAGTGAAACGATAATCAAATAACATCTCACAGATGACTACAAAAGAAAAAATTCAACAACTGAATGGAATTTGCCAACATAGCGACCACTGTTTCTATACATAGCAAAAATAGTCAAAACACTTCAAAGATCCTAAATATGTAATGGAAAATAAAGTCCTAAATCAAGATTGGTTCTAAAGATTGATAGCACCAATCTTTAGTTGGCTCTTCTTCTGCTTTTAGTGACAGCTAATAAAAGCCACAAAAAACACACTGAAACAAACATGTAATTCACTGTGGCAAGGGTCCATGAGCTGATCCTAAGGTGGGGCTGTGAATAAAGCAACATTTTCTTTTGCGAGAAGGAGCTTAGGTCAACATAGCAGATAAGAACAACAGTGAACAGGGAAGTTCATGGAACAGAGACCATCGGCTGCTGCTGAGAAATATCAGACATCAGATATCTAAGCAGTGATGGAAGAATGTTCAAGAGAAATTATACCACACCAAACAAATATGAGTAATGTTAGCGAAATAATGAACTGAATCAAATTTAAGTCTTTGAGTCCAAAGAGTCGACATCTAAAGTCACTGTAATTCATACATCCTCCAGGAGGTAACACAGTAACTTGCTGGAGTTGTATCCAAGACTAATACTGTAAACAAGTGAAATCAAAATACAACTTGAAGCAGAAAGAACTCAAAGACAGCAACTCTCTGCCAAGGCCACAAAATCATCTCCATTTGTTATTTTAATAATATAAAAAGTTTAAGGATGTTGAACCTGCATTTGGATCTGAAGCAAAGTAAACACTGTCAAATGCAATTATGACATAAATAAGGCAGATTTTTCTTGAGTACATTAGTTCATAAGAAAAGAGCAAAATAGTTCAATGATGCCTCAATGCAATGTCGATAAATTATTAAATAACATTGTAGTTCAGGATCCAATGCCAGACTTTGTCAGAACCAAATGGATGTACGACAACAGAGAATCCAAAGTGCTCAGTGTCTTTTTGTGAGGAAAATGAAAAGCTGCTTCTCCATAAAAAAAAAGGAGAAGAAGTCACTGCAGATTCACTGCAGATTCACTGCATCATAGCTCAGATTAATTTCTGTTCCATAACATGATGGCATAGAAACCTGTGCGAGTCTCAGTCGTGGCTACAATGAACATTGTGTCAAACCTTCATGCTGCCATCAAACACGGCAAAATAAAATTAGAAATGGTTCAGCAGATGTGTCACCCTTCTGAGAATGTGGATTCAGAACTCTCTGGGAACCCACTGGCTATCCTCCGCCCTGTTACAGCAGGTCACCCTGGTTAACCTCACAGAGTGCTCCAAGGCTCCCCCTCTGTGGTGTCATGTTTAAGCTGTGACTCACACACACACAAACACACACAGCATCCAAACAGAGATGACAGGGGTACGGAGGGCAAGAGAGGGAGCACTGGCACTGCTGAGAAGTGTTGACAGATCCAAAGAGAGTAACAGCCTGAGGTCAGAATGTCCCATGCATCACTGCTGCGAGCACTGCCAAAACCACTGACAACTCTTCTCCCTGACCAGCTAAGGATCCCTCCATCACCCTGCTCTCCCAGGCTTTTGTCCCTCCGGGGCCTAGCTGGTGGTGTCCTGCTCTCGCACCATGACCAAGCATTGATTCATGGTGGAAAGCCTGCACAGAGACGTAATGATGGGTTTCAGGGGAGAGAGTAACACTCTGGAGAACTGGTAAGAACAAATAAAAGCTGATGGGAGCAGATGAGAATCTGTTGCTTGTGTTGAGCATTATGTTTTTGTTATAGTAACAAACAATCTATAGTATCACATCAGTTGTGCTCTAAATGTATGCAGACTCTGACATACGAGCAAATTTATACCTTGACAACAGCTCTTGAAGAGTCCCAAAAGAGAGCTTTGAGATGGCCAGCCAGGTATCTGGATGTATGTGCACCTTGCATTCATGCATCATATGTATACTACCTATTGGTGGCAATGATACTCTCTGATATTTAGCTTGACCTAATTAAAAAGTTCAGCTTTAACATTTAGGAACTTCCAAAATCTGGGTATTTGGCCAGGGTTAGAAAACTGCACTCAAATGTGTGTGTGTGTGTGTGTGTGTGTGTGTGTGTGTGTGTGTGTGTGTGTGTGTGTGTGTGTGTGTGTGTGCGTACATAAATTATACACACACAGACACACACACACACACACACACACATAACATCAATCATTATTTAGTTGTTTATGTCCATGTGTGGTTATATAAACTGCACATAAATCATACTGAAGCTCGTCAAAATGATCCAGTAGGCCATCAGATGTCTGACAGTGGGTCTGACTGGGTTTTCGATTGCCTTCTTTGAATAATCAACCCTCAACAGCACTGAGGGTTCCTCCATGCTTAAGGCCACGTAAAGGTCTTGTGTATGTGTGTTTTATGTCACAGTTTAAGGTGTAAAAGTTTACTTGAGGTTGTGCAGGGTCATGTTCGGTATTACGCACAATTGTGTTTAACAGCTCTGTAACAGGCCAATAAACACAACGCAGGAAGTGGTTAGCGTGTGTGACAGTGTCCCCCTACTGTGAGCTGATGGACATGCCAGCTTTGTGTGTTAGTGAGCGTCTAAGCCTGTGACTGAAAGAGAAAAAGCATGCACAATGTTCGTGTGACAGAACAGGAAACTGTCAGGGATGCCAGGTAAACCTAAAACACAGTTTGTTCTATCACGTGTTTGGGAGGCAAAATGCTACATTCTAAGTGTGTTATTGCACCGAAAAGACAGTCACAAGGCTCAGCAAACTAAATTATTTTCTATCTGAAATGTGATGTGAAGATGTATTTTCTGTTAGGGCAGGCCCATGGAAAGCAGTGTTTCCAGGGGCAGCATGGGGAAAAATAATTTAAAAATAGAAACGGGCACAAATAATATCTGAAAGTCAAAGTTATAACTGCAGTGTGGAATATCTGTTACACAACTTTATACCCTGTGGGGTTCAGGGCAATGTGGAATAAATCGGCAGCAGAAACTGACAGATAGATGACCACTGGAAATGATTCAGGTATAACAAATAGTAAATAGAGCACAGAGTTGTGCGGGGGTTGGCTGGAGGAATCTGGAGCTGAGTCATATTTATTTTAATATAGATTTGGATTCAGGCAGAAGCCTGCTGTTAGAAATACATGAAAGTCATTTGATTTCACATAGGATATCTGTCATTAAAGATGGTTCATCAGATGACACAGTGAAGTCGCAAAACTGAATAGTATAACTTGAATATAATCAGTGAACCGCACTTAAGTCACCACTGACAAATTAACTGTCAAAACAACACTGGGGGACAATATGTGCGTTTGTGTACACACTCATACACACATGTGAGTGTGCACTCAGAGGCAGGGTCTATTTCTAACAGCACACTCTATTAATATACTTCAAAAACAGCAGAGACACGTTTCAATTTTGACCAGGAAATCTCTGATAAAAAAAAAAGGACTGAGGCCAATCAACTCCTTATGAGGCTGCACACGCTGGGGTTTAACTGTGAAAACAGGTTCAAATGACACACATACATCACGTGTGTGCTTGCATGTTCACAGTATAAGCAAAATCAAACACACAAAAATGTGCATAAAATCCCAGATCAAAACGCTCTTTGCAGCTGCAATCATTAGTCATGTAAATTCAGAAAAGAAAAAAAAAAAAAAAAAAAAGCAATGGCCTGGAATTAAAAACCTGAATGAACGTGCATACACATTTTTCTTTAGACAAGTGCTGCACTAAGGCAGATTCTGATCGTTTTTGGTGTACAACTTCCTTTGATGAATGGCACATGCCACAGGATGAACTCAGTTCCACATCACTGCTGGCATGAGGTCATGTTCTGCTCAGTCTTGAGTTGGTTCAGTGCAATGAGGTCTGATGTCTGTCACCAAAAAAGCAGGACTAATGGGAAACTCCTCTTCGATATGATTTAAGGAGAATAGTAAGGGTACTGCAGTTTGGCACAAAATCAAAGAACAAGCAAAGAGTTTGTGTTTTTAACTCATAAAGATGCATTTTACCTCTCACTGCCTTTCATCAGTGGATCCCTGGTATGCAGAGAAAATGTCTGTGCTATCTTGCTGAGGATACGAGGGATAAAGATTTCACAAACCATCAGGGGAAAGACACTGGATGGAAAAAAAAAGTGTATTATGTAACTGATAGTGCAGTGTTCTTCTGGTGTCTCAGTCTGTGTACACACTGTTAAGTTAAAAGCCCCAGAGCCTCAAAGAGTGGGCGTGTCAGCAGTTTTTGAGTGACAGCCTTGTTATTTAGTAGGTGACCATAGCTTATCCTGAGTCTTAGGCCTTGATCCTTTCCTTGTAGGCCTCTAAATGAACAAAGATCTCCTTCCACTTTGATCTACAATCACTTGGGCTCTAATTCAATCTGGATTCTGGATCAGGAAGCCAGCATATCCTGTCAGGAGTAAATATATACTACTAGAAAAGAGAGACATGATGAAAAAAGTTTGAAATACTTAAAAAAAAATAAAAAATCCAGAAACATATCCGTTTGGAAAGCACTTTGATTAAATGGTAAGATGCATAAAGACACATTTTTGTGCTTTGTCTTGTCGTTCCCTCTCATCCCTGCCTGGCATCAGATCACAGAGTTCTAAATATGGGATTGTTCCATTTGTTGCGGCAAGTTCTGCTTAGTTTTATTTCTGATCACTTCCCCTGCCATCAGATAGCATTTAGGATCCAGACACATGTTCAGACCCTGTTTCATCTCTTTCAGTCTTCCTACTCTAAAAAGCGTCACCAAATTCCTCCTCTTCTGATGAGTGCATGATTTGTCTTGTGCAACATTTCTCCCTTGAGTCCTTATGAAGATGGTTTATCTGGTTCCAGCAGAGCAGGTTCTAATAGAGAGGAAGCTAAGGGCCAAACACACTTAGGCTTTAAAAGGCTGGGGACATGTGGAAATGGCCTATATAACCACAGGAGGCTCTTAAGGCCTTGCCAGTAAATGACAGAAGTCTGATAGAGGACAGCTTGTCTTCTCTGAAAAACAAGCTGAGCTTAGAGTACATCATTCTCAGATCTTTATTAAGTCCCGTGAAATATTTCAAGCATGAACTGACAGACTGAAGCAAAGGTTTAAATATCTGCCTTGTCTAAAATGATTTTTTAACGATCATAATCTCTTCTGAGTAACTTGTCTGAACTGATCCGTAGACCTGTGTACGTGTTGATTGCAGTATATATTTTGGATGTAATGACAGGTGTTCCTTTAAAAAATATATTTACGTCATCAAAGCTGTCTTGCTGCATAATTCTTACAGCACTAAATGTCCTAGTCAAACTCCTTGGATCCGGGCAGTGAAGTACGTGTCAGACATTTGTCCTGCGGTTAAGCTTATTATTTTCATATCACTGCAGGGAAAAGAAAGTTGGAGGCTCCACATCTACACAGACCTCAAAACAGCACAAACCCTGAAGGGCCATCACCTCCCTGAGGAGCAACTCCGCAGCAAGTGAGAGACACACACTTGCATGTAAGCGGTCATATTCAAGCACATATGCAGGGACACATTTTTCTCTAATTTTCTCAACATCACACACAATACGCAAGCCACGACACACAGGAAATCACCCAGAGGTAGAGAAGAGGAAATTAGAAACACCCTTCCAGCATCCCAGGTGAAAACATTTGCAGCTCTGGAGCAGAGAAATCTCCACGGAGAAATCGACAGCTAACGGAAAACACATCCCTTTGTTTTTAAAAACCTGATACCTCTCCAAATGTAATCTTCCTGTTCGAGCACCAGACGGGACTCTGTGTTTCCTAAGTGGCCGGTCAGATGAACAGAAGGTCCATAGAGCAAGCCCCCCTTCAAAAAAACAAACAAAAATATCTCTCTGGATACCCCACCCACAGTTGACCTTCTGGTCCCCCTTCACATCCTCCAGCATTCAGTTCTGTCCAAAAACACATTTGGAACGGTGCACGTAATAGTAAATTGTGGAAAAGTTAGTGTAAATAGTGTCCCCGTGTACATTAACATGATTAATGTTTGTATCTGAGGATGACACTCTGCAGATGTGTGTTGTGGTGTACGCATGTACACAAATTAAGTTTTTCCTTCAACCTCAGAAAACTTTCCCCTCTGATGTCTATGTGGAAGGCATCTAAGCATGATGCTGCCTGACAACAGATAGGCAAGGTCTCACCCACATGGCACCACAAGCAATAAGCTGGTGGCCTGGCACAGCAGCCGGGCCAGGCAGCCAGCCATTCCTGTGGCCCTGCATTCCTCTCTTCTAACACTGCTTACAGAAGCTGACAAGCACTGGAGGTCTCCCTGGCTGAGGTGGAAATCTGCAAAAATAAACGCTTTAGGTGACATGAAGGCGTTGTTTGTTTCTGCTGGCCCAGCTGTTTGTGTTATCACGGCGGGTTAATTGCGACTTTGATCGCTGGGTTTATTGATCCAACAGTGGCCTTAGGAGTGCGGCCGGCCTGGCCTGCCTCCCCTGTTCCCACACCCGATCTCAAATGATCATACCTCCACCACCCAAGATTGGTCAACCATTACAAAAAGGATTTGAGAGATGGCCAAGTTGCCTGACAATGCACTGGCAGTAGGTGGTAATAACAGACTATTCTGTTGCGATAGCCCAGGTTTCAGTTAACTCTCTGCCTGCCAGCCCTTTGTAGCAATTGATCTCCTTCAGTGGACTTTCTCAGAGGCTCCAGAAATGTATCGGTGTTTTCTTTATTTTCTTCACAGATTCAAAGATTCTTCGCTCAGAGCGGCAACGTGTTCGAAAACTTAGTTGCATCCTAAGCTGCCGTAATGTCTCCATCTTCCTCTGATTGTCCATCCTCTGTTCTGTAACTTGATCAGTCTTCATGATGATAAACTCCATGATTAGGAGACTGATTTTCCCTGACAAGCTGCTCCAGACTGTCCCCCAGCCCTCCCTGTTGAAAAATGTAATCAACGTCTGTTGACGTCTTTGGAAGCCAGTGAGTTAATAAAGGATGAGAGACTGTTAATTTGAAATGGGGTGAGCTGAATTGACTAAGGGTTGGAAATGGGTTGTGAGATTCATGGTACAACTTAGACAAACAGTAGTAAATACATACAACAGACTAATGGTAAGTAGGATGGACTGTAGTTTGTCAAATGTATGAAACTGGCTGGGCTTGTTTATCTGGCCAGACAATTTTCCTTATTGCAGCTTGAGTGAGTGGAGGGGTTACGTACCCAGTCTGTAATACTAGGCCAATTTGGAGCAGAAGGTGGCAGACTGCAGACGAAACAATCTTTTTCTGGCTAACTCTGGCTAATATTCACCAATATCGATTTATACTCTGTGACTGATTCAAGTGGGCGAACCGGGTTGTTCTGAACCTCAGCTGATCTGCTTTGACCTGTGTTTGGCATGGTTTGCTCCACTATTCCAAGACAAAGGGTGGATGCTTGCTACTACAATTTAACCACATTCGCCTCAAGAACGCAGTTTTTAAAAACGTTCCAGAAGAGCAGGGATAAAGCTCCATTATTTTCCTCAACAATTTGAAAGCATCATAATCTTGAAATTGTAGCTGCTGTGAGTTTCTGTCCTAATGAAAATCTGTTCCAGGTCTCTGGGACTCTGAAGTTCAGGAGGTTAAAGACACAAGAGAATCCTACTAGGCACTCCTCCAGTGTAGCCCAGTGAGAGTCAAATTTGTGTGGTTATAATGGCTGTGGGGTCATCAATATGTTGTATAACATACAATAAAGCAGATGATGGAGCTCGACTCTGGCCAAGCATGCACATGAATGCTCCTGTCAACACATGCCTGTACGCAAACTCATGCACACCAAGACACATGTACGCACACACACGCGTGCACGCAAGCGCATGCGTACTTTCGCACACACACACACACACACACATACACACACACACACACAATGTCCTCACCCGGTAAACAGCTAATGACACATCTACTGTTACATTGTGAGGTCTGGATTTAGATCAGCCGATACCAGAGAGGATGAGTGTGTAATCAGGAGAGAATGTGGATCTTTTCTTTCAATCTCCTCCTTTGTAATCCCTCAGGGTCTCTGCTGTATCCCCTTTTCTTTCTTTCTTTCTTTGCTTTCGTTCTTCCTTCCTTTCTTACTCTATGACAAGACACATACACTGTGTTCTGCCCTCAGCATTAACCCCTCTCTCTGCAACACAGCCAAACAATGTTTAGCATTCTATTAGACAACCAGGATCTGAAAGATATAAACTTTAACACATTAATGCCTCAGAAGGGTAAGCCAAGTTTTAGCCTCAGTGCAGGATGTCTTTAAGGCAGCTTGCAACCATATATGTTAACATATAGAGTCTGTGGCAGGTTTTGATTTGGAGGGTGATTAAATGCCAATTAAAATATTTTACTGAACTGTCACAAACACATTCAAATCTTTTTACATGGGTGTCCCACATTTCCTATTCATGGCAAGAGAGTTGCCCCAGTTTCATTTGCAGATCATTCATCCATTCATCTTTCTGAAGCTGAGGGAATCAAAATCGTCTCATTTTCAGCCTTTTATCCAAAGCACAGGTCCCGGGTGTTACTGGAGTCCATCCAAGAAGACTACGGACAAGAGGCAGGGTACACTTTGGATGAAACGCCAGCTCATCGCAGGGCCACTTGGAAGATAAACACACTCACACTCCCACCTACGAACAATTTATAATGATTCACCTAAATTGCATGTTTTTGGAGGTGGAAGGATAATAACAAATAATTTATCTGAGCGGAGAACACAGGAAGTTGCAGCATCACTGAAACTATTTTTTTATTATTTAAAAGAGTTCCTCAGGGCTTATAACATGAGTGTTGGGTTTGAAAAGTTGATAATATAATACCAAAATTCACAGAAAAAAGAGGGTCTTTAAATGGGACATAAAGTCGACATTGCAAATCTTTTTAAATCTTTGGATTTGACAGATGGGGAGGGTGAGATGTTGAGTGATGGTACAATAGAATGGAGGAAGGGGGATAGACAATGGCGTAACGTGCCTGCAACTGCAAAATGCAATCCAGTCAAGGTTCAGATGCCGTTCATGAAAAATATCTGCCAGCTCCATCTGAGCCACACCAAATACCATCCTCCACGCGGGCTCTTGCTTTGCTCCTGCCTTCAAAGTCACCTTCTGCTCATTTTTCTGCCCTTTCCTCACTTCTTAGCCTCCATCTCCTTTCCATCACTGCACATTTTCTACCCCACTGCTTTTTCTCCTGGTTTTCTCTTAAAAAGAATCCTACTTATTAATGCATGGCAGCTGCAGGGAGCAGTGTTACATCATTTTTCCATGGCAACGGCCTCTCTGTTTCAATGGATCCCATTTCAGTTTTGGTAGCAACGTCCTCCTTTGCCAGCATTGAACACATTCATATGTTAAATAGAAGAAATTATTGCAAAATTCCTGAAATAGAATCAGAATCCAAATCACTTACAATTAACAGAGACCAAAGAGAACATGGGTATCCTTAGGGAGAATCAGGAGGAGCTGGGAAAAAGGTAAGATGAAATGGGGGTAAGTGTGAGGTGGGTTAAGGTAAGGGTAGGAAGGGGTAGGAAGGAAATATACAGGGGGAGAAATGCAGGGGACAGAGATAAAGACACAAAAGGTAAGATCACTGGTGGCAAAACCCAAGATATTGACTGCATTTAAAAAATAAAATGACTTGGAAAGAGACAAGGAAAGCTGAGCATCAGAATGCCAAGGATGACGGCAAATGGCCACTTTAAGATGTGCCAGGCTGCTCTGTCCAGGATGACAACTGCAGAATTATCCCTCAGCTCTAATGTGAAATGACTACTGTAATAACACCACCTCCTCATTATAACCTCACACGACCAAGAAAGTTATTTTGCCCTTTTCTCTCTCTCAGTACTTACACACATAGATGACCTGTGTTGTGTTTAATATCGAGTAGACGTCACCAGCTTGGATGGGATGCCTCTATGACATCACCGTGCCTGTTGAAATGGTGTGACTGTGACATTGACTTATTTCCTCTTTGTGAACATCTTTTTTTGTGAAATCCACAATTTTTCTCCGTAAATGTCTCCTGAGGGGCCATCTCAATTAATTGAACATGGGGGAATTCCACTGACTGGTCTGCTTTCAACAGTAGCTGGCCTTCTGTCTGTACCATTGCAAGTTTATTAAGATTAAAAGAAGTTCTTTGCTGCATTCAAATAGATTATGGATAGGTTACTGCAACTTGCATAGTGACAAATCATTCAGGATGTGGTAAAATGCAACAAGGCTCTCGCAAACACCTACGTAGGAATTTGGAGGATTTGTAGGTGATCGAGGAACCATGGTTTAGAAACATTATTGGGATTTGGTTGAATTGCAGCCACAGATGGATTCAGATAATAATCTCTGCCTTAACCATGCATAACAGGACATCACAAGGAATTAATGCTTACTCAGTCTGTTACTGAAAAAGACAAGTATTGTGTAGTGCATGACTTTAGAGCAGAAAGCTACAAATAGAAAGAGAGCATGTTCTGCTTTTTCCAGCTGTAATTCTGCTTCAGATTTTGAATGAGACATGGATCTAAAACGTTACATCAGCATTATTAAAGTACAGAGTCACACTGTAATGAAACGCACAGTTCAGTGGGACAGAATTGCTTACACAGATTGTTTTGAGGTTAAGTGGATTTTTGAGGTAAGCTAAAGGATGATGCAGCAAAGTGCATTCGACAATGTCAAAGTGTGATCTAGACGTAACTGAACTGAAAATAGTGAACCTGTTTTAGTCAGTATTCAATAAACTGCTGACACTGGTGGAATAAATTACAATAGACAGCAGCGGAAAATGAAAATGTTCCTCAATAGTACAGTTTTATATTCTGTATTATTGCTATTTCATTGCTCACACCTATTAAAATGATCCCACAGTCTACCATCTGTTTGAGACCTCTATAGAATCAGTATGAACAACTTTTACTCACAGTCAGCAATCACCATGACTGCATCTGTGGCCAGGAGATTTACTAATCCAATCACCAACTATAACACAACCCTATTCTGCCTGAACAGCCTTAAGTGGTCTCAGCAGCTGCAGCATAATAAATGTATTCGGAACTTTCAGTCTCATTCTCCCAATTTTTGTGTCATCCCTCTCATTCCTCTATCTTGTGTAAAATAGGGAGAAAGCCCTGCACACCATATTGGGCACATGTGCAGTAGAAGTGTGAGCCATTAGGTATTCTGTTTACACCACACTAAAATAAATGGAGTGGTTTAAGTTTGGCGATATCCAAGGCCTGGGGTACCAGCTGTCGGGTCGTTCGGTTTGGTCTGCTTCCACTCCCATGTCAACAGGACAGACTGTTTCCTAATTACTGCACCAGTACATGGTGTGGTCCCAGTCGTGCAGCCGAAGGGGACAGAAGAAAGTGGAGGCAATGACGGGCTCAGCAAACTATTAGAGGGTTGAGTTAACTTTTGTGGAAGTACTGTAAACAGCTCAATGGTGTGACATGGGACCGGGGCTCTGGAGCTTTATTTCAATTCGCATGCGTCATGCTCACTTTCATGTTTGACTGACACCGATTTGTGTGGTCCTTGCAATATGAATTAAAATGAATTAAGACTAGTTGTAGAACTTCACTGACATTGGCCCAAAGAAACCAGGCTATTAGTCATATTCCAGTTAAAGGCTGATTTAGCTGACTTGTACTTTGAATTCTCAGCAACATAATGTCCCGGCTGCCACGAATAAGTCTCATCACAGAAAATTACTGCCTGCAAATGCAAGAACACGCTGCTGACAAGATTTGGAAATAGAATTAATAGAATACAGTTATGATCCCTAGAATGATTGTCAACATTACAAGTTTGAGTCTGACTTTGTGCTTACAGAACAATGGTCAAAGAATGTTTACTAGATCCAGCGATCTGTGGATGTCCATTATGTTGTGATCTAGTCTATCATCATATGAGCCTCACTGTATTATTAACAAAACCTTCAGGGAACAACCGAAAACCAGGATATTTGACTTGATCACCATTTTTGAACTGACCATTGCACAGTTTTGGTCAGCCTGCATGAATGACCGTAACACCCCTCTGAACATCACGTATTCCATATGCTGCACTCAGTAATGTGCCACATGAGCAGTGTGTGTGTAGATACACACATGTGCTAACACCATGACGTCCTGTTCCTGAAACAAGTGGAGCCCTGTCAGAGAGTTGTCAGCAGTTCTTGATGTACTTCAGATGGGCCTGGTTGTGATGTGGGCTCTGCTCACTGGTGGAGTCAAGATGCAGTATGCAGCCACACAATGGGAGTACTTAACTATGCAGTTAGACAATCAGATAGATGAGGACATTCTGCAGGCCAATCAGTCAAAGCGATAGCCTGCGTGCCACAAAGGGACATGAAATTTCATGTATGCATCTGTATGTAAAATAACGTAAAAGGCTAACAGCTAACAGAGGTCCCTAGGAGGCTGTATGGCCACAACCATCTGGATAGCTAAGCAGAACTAAAGCATGGTGCTTTACAGTAACAAAGGAGAGACATAGAAGGACAAGTAGAGACATAAACAGTGTCAAAAAGCAGATTTAGGACTAGTGTTTGGAAATTGACATTTTCTCTGGACATGTCTGACATTCCTTTACAGAAAACTGGAATACAATGACAGACCAATACATTTAAAGTAATTAATGAAGGACAGGTGGATGAATTTGTAATAATATAAATTCGGAGTGTAGCTTGAGCCTAGTTGAACAGGGTGGACTCCTGTTGACCCAAACTGTTGAGGACAAGGCAAGACAATGCATCACTTTCTCACTGACGAGCAACATCCAATGGCAGCATTAAAAAATTGGTTCAGGAGAGGAAATGGGCTTCTTGTGTACCTGTTGGTAGACAGTACAAAGTACCTGCAGAGTAAGTCGTTTAACAGCATCCCAGACATGGGTGATGAGCTCCTTCATTCTCTCCTCTGAGGATGTCCATGACTCCTCTGCTGTGGTGTTAGGTATCATTTTCAATGGGATGGACAAAGGTCGTGATTCTGGGAGGAAACAAAAGGAAAGCGCTACATAAAGCCAATTGATTCATACATTTTTTAAACCCATTTTTTAGCTATAACAATCAGATGTACTCTGGTTGTGCATCAATTTCCAGTACCGAGTCTAGGCTAAATGTGAATCAGGTTTTATAAACTTTTGGTACCATGATGAAATAACCACTTTACCACAGAAGAATTGGAGCATCCTGTAATGTATTATATAAAGTCAATATATGGTACATGAGAAAATATACTGTCCTGAAATCATCCTTTAATAAATCTGTTCTTTTCATTTGCTCTGCAGTATCATGTTATATGATGTTTAGGTGACACTTCATTGAGGTGATGTAATGTTGGCACTCAGGTCTCTTGTCTCCAACAGTGAGAGAGGGAACTATGAGAACAGAGAGAATTCATACAGTGTTCTAGACATGACATGTCCTGCTGTGGTCCAGACGAAGGCTGATTGTCTGTGCTGACACTCATGGCAACAGCCAGCCACACAAGTAAAATAGCAAAAAACCCCTCTATTAGCCTTTGCACTAACCATGTGGACCTAAAGGTTACAATCCTTTATCAATCCTTCTTAAAGAGAGAGGGTAGACGGGTAAAAAAAAAACCTGAAGCAAAGGTGCAGGATGAAAACAGACGGACTGACTTACAGACAGAACTCACTCTACCAGCTTAGTCTGAGGTCTGTGGATGTTAAAGTCATCAAGGCGTCAGAGGTAAGGGAAGGGGATCTCTCTGAAGACACATTAAGATATATTCCATGATTTAAAAGTCTGCCTTGCTCAATAGCTCTAGCCCACAGTTGTCATGAAACAGCGCTGCCATGCCTCCTCAGATGCCATGCTCCCAAAACAGCCAAATTAGTTGGTATGGAAACATGAACGTGTTACTGGGGGAATGGATGAAAGGTAGGGTTAGTCTGTGGCCGCTGTGGCAGCCTGCCTAAAACCAGTGGGTGGGTGGGTATGTGTGTGCATGTGTGTGTGGTTTAGTGACTAAGGTCACAGGTGCATGTGCGAGTGTGTGTGTGTTAAGGGAAGCACAGTGATGGCGAGATCATCCGGTCTGGACTCCTTTACGTAGTTTCTCACACTCACATCCAGGTGCCTCTGGCATTCAGGGACTATGAAAAGGACCATATTTGTCATGATGCCTACAATCAGTGTTGTATCATAATGCACGAAGCACAGCACATTTTGTACATCTGACTAGCCCTATTTTCCATTCTGCCTCTTCATATATTTTTATTCCTCAGCTACATTACATCTGTGAGCCTTGCACACAATCAATTCCAATTCTCATATACTTTGCTAAATATTAAAAAAAAAATCACAGATGGAAAAAAATTGACTTTGACAGGACAGATTATATTTCATGGACCGCTTTTTATTCAATAATGTGCAGAGAGTTCTGCATTAACCGCTGTGATATCATTGTTGTCAACAATGTTTTGTTGCAGAGGGTGTGAGTTAGAGAGTTCATGTCACACTGCATTAAAGAGCTGTTTCCTCTTCAGCCCTGCAGGGGATCATATAAACATGACAGAGCTCTGTGGCTGCTACTCTCTGTCATGTGGCCCAACTGTCTCCACCTAGGAGACTCGGTCCCAGGGAATCTGCAAGGTCCTTGTATGTGTTTATTTGTAACTGGATTGTGACAGTGTCATGAATCTGTTGAGCACATGAGTCAATGTCTGCACCAGCTTTGACATCAGCGTGTATGCGCATAGACTAATTCATGTGTCAGTGTGGGTGTGTGTGAGCTCAACAGCAGTGGTGGTTATCATTGGCAACACCACAGTCTCATTATTTATGTCAAAGTTCTGGACATCCTATTCATACCCAGAATACACTCTCACACAACCGAACACAGCTTTACCACATCAAAAAAATATCCACACACTGCGATGACAACACAAAACAGGAAAAAAACGAAAAACACAGAGCCAAAGAGTTCACACCCTCACCAGTCATCATTGATGAATTTTTAAAAACAAACAGACCACCCTTCTGAGCAGGAGAAACATCAATCTTGGTCAATTTGTGAAAATTATCTATTGCACATCATGAGAGTGTTAGCGTGAGGGTGGAGTGGACCCTGGCATGACTGGACGCTGATGATGACGACTATGTACATGCAATTACAAAGACTTCTGAGTCTTCGTAATTGCACACATACTCGCACATACTCACAGTTGATGCGAGTAAATCTACAAGGCAAAACATGAAGTGACAACTAAGACACGTCAGCTATCAGTCTCACTTCAGGACAACGGAGAAGTCAGCAGCAGTTCAAGCGATTACCATTAAAGCCAGTTTAAAGTATAATGACCTACTACTGACTTCTCACATCAAATCAATACCCCCCGTCCCTGAGAACTCATCACTCTTCTCAAAAGAATTACTTTTTGGCTGGGTCTCACCGGTGAAGCGGGCTGCATATTGCAATACTGTTTTAAACATTCCAGCCAACCTACACCTGAAACTTTTTTCAAATACATAGAATCGGCTAAACTGTGAAAGTCCATCCCAGAGAAAGTCTGTTAGGCCAATCAGAAAGTGTGCTCAAGTACAATGCAGGCAATAACAACGCTGCCCTCCACTTTCTTTTAAATACCATTCCAGTACCATATTTGTTAATCCAGGGTTCATTATTTTGAATGAGGCTGCCATATCTAGTTAAAGTGACTTGGCGCCCGCCATTTCTGCAGGGAGGGAATTTAGAGAAAGAGAGAGCCGGGCAGGAACAGAAAATGAGAAAGACAGAGAACACAAGAGGTCTACATTTAAATGGAAGAGAAATATGACAAGAGCGCCTAAAGCTCTTAAACCTACCAGGCCTAACAAGTCCTGGGAGCCCTCTTAAAGTGGGGTTATTCCCCCTGTCTCGTGCCATCTTTGCCTTGTCCTCATTTTCACCTTCTGTTAGGCCATTAGGCTAACGTCTTATTGGCCAGACTCTGACCATACACCCTTCTTCCGCTGTTGTGTTCTGGCCTTCTCCAACCACTCCCTCTGTACTCCTGTCTCTGTTCTGCTGGTGTGTGGAGCTGCCAGTCCAGTCCCCTATAAACATTCCAGCGTTCTGATGGTGATTATTCATCCTCTTTAAAGGCTTCATCACATCACCAAGCAAGTGAACAAACCAGGTCTTTGAAGCCTGAAGCATGTGTTGAGTGATTAGAGACAATGCAGAGCCCAGAGGTTCCATTATAACTGCTGTGGCAGTTTGCTCAGTATAAACCTAGCCTCATGCAAATGCGCAATTTTTACCCACAATCAAAAGACACACAGATTTTCACTCTGATGGGCCAACAGTCACACATCACTAATAACACAACAGTGAAGTTTTCAACAATAACAATGGCAAAGTATCCATTTGTGCGTCCCAAGTGATTGAGTAAGTCACGCATAAAACAGCCTCATTGAGGGATCTCTGCATTTCCCCATGACGCTCTCTATCTTTCTGGTATGTTCTCCATTATAAATGGTTTACAGTGAGTTGAAGTGTTGTATATTCTCTTACAGCTGTGTCCAGCAGCCGAAACGGGTCTCTTTAATAAATCTGCCCGCCTATTTGTTTTGGATGCAAGTCATTGTTTATTTAAATATTTACTTGACTCCATTTGTTATGGCATTATTAAAGCCGCCATGAAAAAGTCATAGTTTGGCCAGGCTGAGTGAGCGCGAGAGAAATAAGGGTCAGACTCTGGCGGGAGCAATATGTTTTTAAAACTTTGCTCCTTTAATTCTAATTTCTTCACAAATTGCATCTATACACTCTGCATTAAGCTCTTTCCGTGGAGAGACTTCAGGTGTTTCGAGACAAATCAGATTACACACATTTCTCATTCAAATAGTAATCATTTTCATCATCTCTATCATCAAGGTGATCATGCAAAACCCAACTAATCTAATCTGCACAATATGTAGTTGAGATACTCAGATAAAATTGAAGAGGAGAATGCTTGAGTCAGCCATAGCATGACACAAAATGAAAAGAAAGAAAACAAAAGAAGCATGCTCTCAGTCTGACACAAAGACCCTTTGAAAAAAGTCACTTGTAAAATGATGTCCTCAACCTCGTTTCGGGTCCCCTCCTGTTCTTCTGTCATCTGAGCTCTAATCCACCCTGCGCCTGAAATGACAACTCAACCACAACTTCCCTCAATGCTTTTCTCACCTCAACCTCCCACTCCATCAGTCAACATCAATGAGTTCTACCCAGTTATCAGTCTTTAAAGCAGTGGATGCATGCATTTTCTTCAGATAGGTTTGTCTGTCCTCGACAACACAGCGTCTCTATCAGCTAACAGTGTATAAGACCCTCTAATATAAAGAGTTTAATCCCCCTTACACTACAGCCATTCTTCCCTGGGAGGCCTCCAATTTCAAAATTCCTCCTATTTTGTTTTCCTTCCCGACTCCAACGATCATTACTTTGATAAATTATTGACTTTACCAGAAAAATTAAACTAAATAAATAACTTCACAGTGAAAATATTATTCACTTCCCGAAAATGTACAGCAGCCAATAAAAACCTGCCTGATTTCCATCAGGCTACTTGGGCTTGGATTATACTTGTGTGTGATGGTGTAGTTCTGTCTTCTCTTTTTTTCCATGTGTGTGTGTGTGTTTTTGTGTCTGTGTGTGTTTGTGTCTGTGTGTGTGTGTGCAAAGCATATTAATTTATGTCTGCCAAAAATATGTCTTTCGATCATGATTACAGTATTTTCCACACTATAAGGCGCATCTAAAAGCCTTTGATTTTCTCAAAAACTGACAGTGCGCCTGATAATCCAGTGTGCCTTATAGCGCGGAAAATACTGTGTACAGACACACACACATACACACACAAAGTCCTCCTTTGACAATGTTTTACACTGTAGTTATGATCACAGCAGATCTATCAATATGTGAAACTTTTTGTTCGATCTAAAGTCCTGATCCAACCACCACAAGATGTAGTCTTCTAGATTGCAGATTTGCTCCATGAACAATGCACTTTTTTTTAATTTCCCTATTTATTCTTCTGGTCCTCCTAGTACACAAGTAAATTACATCTAATCCCATCATCTTGATTAATAGCAGACAGGAACTGAGACAAGAGTTCTCATTCCAACCTTCAAGAAGCACAACCAGGCCGTAAGATAAGTTTCTCAGTCATATACTGTATGTTCTCGGAGCACAGCGGCTAATTTTAGGATCGAAAAGAAAAGCCAGTGAGATCATTAGTCTAGTAAATGTAACAGAACAATGAGAAGTTTGGGACTTTGGACGCTCTCAATCAGAAGCGCTATGCCCTGCCAACACGAACATTCATTAGGGACAAATAAGAAAATGTTTAGAGGCTAGTTTCATGTGAACCAATTTGTGGTGTAATTGTGCGAACAGAGAGAAATCAACCTCAAACTGAGGGGAAACACCTTGTTTTCAAAGTCACCCTTCCACTGCCTCTCTTGTAAAGGATAATCGCACAGAAATGTGATATATACTGGGATACATGATGATCTGTGTGTGTGTGTGTGTGTGTGTGTGTGTGTGTGTGTGTGTGTGTGTGTGTGTGTGTGTGTGTATATATATATATATATATATATATATTTATTTATTTATTTTCAATGATCATGTTTGTATTTTGCTGCTAAAAATAAAGTCCACCTCTATAGTCCGTCTACCAGTATATCTATTTGGACAACACAATTAATCAGTAACAAAAGGTCTAAAGAACTCACAGGTATCCAATAACCACCTTGTAAATGAGTGGAGCTGGCTTCTGATCAATTAAGCCAATGCAGCTTCTGAGAGTCAGCAGTGTCTCGTAACATGTATGCTGTATATTTAACATATGCAGTGACCAAAACCATAGAGAAAGAAGGCCAGAACGAAATATTCTGTTTCCAAATGGAGTTGAGTGGATATGGGCTCTGAGATGGGAGCTGGGCAGCCACACAGGCCCAGTATGATATCACTTTGCCCTCAGTGCTTTCTGGGGAAATGATCCACAGTGAGTTGGTTCAGTGTGTCTCTGCACATTTGCCTACACATTAACAGGCACCTTACAACAGCCTGCAGGAAAGCCCCTCTTGATTACTACGAAACTGTAGCTAGGCTGAATGTGGTAACAAAACAACATAACACTCTCTTTACATCATAAAAGTGCCAGGCATGCGTTCAAATGGCCAATTGGAAGCAGGGACATTTAGCTAGTGCAATTGTTCTGAGGAGGCTTTGAACTGTTAAAAACTCTGAAAATGATTTTCTTTCAGTGGATTATGATTTTACTGTAATTCCCTGAGGTGATTTGTGTGGGTAAATCAATAGCTACAGTGGAAAACTATGCTTATAAATCGGCACAGAAAATAGAATGCCCTTGCCAGTTTATAATCAGGCGGAACAAAACACTGCTCAATATCAATATTCCATACAACCAGCACATCGGGTCATTTAATCTTATAGCAGTATTTTATATAACAACCACACTCTGGACATCTAAACTGCTGACTCATGTTTCTGACTTGACCACTTTTAACCGCAGTTAGGGTGCACATTCTGGGCTCCGCAGCTTCATTCCGTAGAAGACTGAAATCTTGCAGCATCAAAAGGAGCCTTTTGAAGAATGTACTTCTTTTTCCTTTGTGCTTCCATGAAGGAATAACTGCAGCGTTGAGGCATTTGAATTGCTATTGATGTGGGATGAAAAGTAGTAACTTTTAAGACTTAATCCGTAACATGTTTAAAATCAGCAGCTCTTCACAAAGTGACTCAAGGGAAACCTCAAAGGGAGGATCCCAAATGTCTGCTCCACACACACGAAAAGCATTCAGAGGCTAAACATTCGACTTGTTCACTTATGGTATATTCATTTGCAACAAAATCACAGCATTATTCTTCATGAAGTTGTATTATGACGGGTGAACACGCAGCACCAGTGGCAGTCCATTTGGCCTGCTGCCCCACTGAGCCCGAGCCAATCTTATGCATTTATTCCCTATGCAACCCTGTGAATGGTATTTCACAACAACTGGCAAACAATCTGCATATCCGTCCTCTGTTTATCCAAAACTATGACTAAAGATTGATTATAACTGTCTGATGCAGTGATTACAAACTCTGCTTGAGTCCCTTGAAAATTAAACACTACCAACAAACCCACAAGTACAATCAGCATCGTCGTATATCTGGACATTTATCTGGTGGCATATTAAAACAAATACATTAGAGCTATCAGAGAAAAGGCCAATTGATAACTTAGCACAAAAAAAAGACTGTGTACGCACTCCAAAAAATGGAAATGAGCTGAGCCATTTGAAATCATTTCTTACAATACCACAATTTATTTCACAGAGCAATTATTAATTTGCATGAAAATTTTACTCCAACACAATCCATGAGACTATGAGTGGCCATTTCTCAGCTACGTTCACATCAGCTCACATTAGTAAATCATTATGGCTTATTGATTCAACTCAAGCTCAACAGCTGGATCGGATGTCCCTGGGTAAACACCCAGCAATTACAAATAGATTCTGAGGAAGTCATCGGATGACTCAGTAAGTTTTTGAGATGAAATGCATCCTGCTGACAAGAAAATACAGAAGAGAGTTTTATATCCATAGTCAACAATGTGTAAACACCACTGGCAAAGATGATAAACTAATAACCAATCTGAACTGAATGATTGAGTCTGTCTGAGTGTTGCTGTTTTTTTAACATAACAGCTAATATAGAGTGAGCTCCCATCACCTCCTTCCCGCTAAAACAATCATCTCTTAACCCACAGTATGCTTCACACACGATAAAGCAATTAATAAATCATCCTAACCGATTCTAATTCCAATCACAACATGTTAGATGTCAGCGGCTCTTCTCATGAGGTAAATAGGGGGAAGGGTTTACGAGGGAAATTCCACTCCAACAACAGAAACCACATCTGCGATTCCTGCTTTAGCAAAACTGAGTATGTAAATTCCATTTTAGGTGGATTCTTTTCACCTGAGTTGCCTCACTAAATAGCTCTTTCCTTCAAAATCTGTGTTAAACAACTTTTACCCAAAGGGCGAGTATATCAGGAGAGGTTGTTCTATGTATGACTATTGTGTATCAGTTATCATTGAAACAATGTATTATTAAGAGAAATGAGGTGGAACAGAGATTTAATTTATACATCTCAAACAGTGGATCCAGTATCACCGCAATCCGCCAACCCAAGAAGATCTGGAGAGTTTGCCTTATTCATTCATGGTCCAAAGCTTCATGGCATATCTGCATCCAGAGGAACAATAGTTAATTGCAGGAAGGATGTATTATTATGTAAAAACGGATACAGTGGAATAAAGGAAACAGAGTACCTGCAGTCCTGTAAGCTCCTCTGTAGTGTTGAGCTGCAGTCTATCAAGATATACTGACAGCCGGGAGGCTTTTAGTTTCACCATGATTAAAACCACAAGGACTAAATGCCTCTGGCCTTCTTATTCTGATTGCTCACAGAAACAATTTGTAGCTTTTCATTACATCTAGTGCTGCAATACCGCAGCATTTTCCAGAGAAGTGATTCAGTTACTTACAGCCTATATTCTAACATTAAGGGCTGGTGTGAGTGTACTGAGAGTTGAAATGCACCAACATACAGTCCCAGAACCAAGTTACCAACGTGTTGTTATCACTTCATGAAAGAAATATTTAGAAAAGAAAGCTCCAGTCTGGCTCAGTGTACGTTTCTCACTAACTAATGCAGCCAAACAATGAGACGCCTTATACAAATAGATCGAACCCAAAACACACAGACACACAATTTCAGGCCAGATGTGTGGACCACTTATCGTTTCAACAGCCAACACGGCGTGTGTGAATGTATGTAAGTATGTATGTATTCACTGGTCATTGCTTCCTTCTAAAATCCAGCCAGGGATCTGTTTACACTAATTTACAAACACCTTTGTGGGAGACAGGATGATAAAAATGGAGACGGAATGACCAGAAAAGAAAAAGGATGGTAAGAGAGAAAGTGAAAAACTAAACATGAGGAAGAAAACACACAGCAAGCCAGGAATAAAAACAGGCAGGAAAATAAAACGTCAGACAGGCAAAGGTCACAGAGCTGGACCGCTGGTGGACGGGAGCCTGTGGACTCTGGTCAGATGAGTGTGACTGACAGGCTAAAGCCCCATTTAGCTTTGTGTGTGGTAATAGAGCCAAGGTGACTGCAGGCAGGGGGAAAATACCTTTTAAAACCAACTCAAATGCCCAAAGAGCATTTTTCCTTCCAAAAAAAATGACAGCTAGGATATTATGCATATGCAGTGTTATTTACAACTACATGATAATTCAATCCCAAGTAAGGAATTGTCATTCCTGCTGAGAACACATTTCCTAGGGCTTTAAAACAGAAGGAAAGACAAACCCATTTCTTTAATCTGCTGTCTCATCATTACAATGCTTTGGCATAGAGTGCTTCAACTGTTCAAGTGGATCTGGATCCCAAACACTGAAAATTAAACAGGAAAGACTGGAAAGAATTTTCATCTATCTATTTATTAAATGCTGGCCAAGAGGTCCCACTTGTCCCATGTTAGGGGAACCTGAGACAGAGCAGGTAGGATCTAGCGTTACAAGTACACCATATGAGTATAAAATGAAAACCATATCTGTGTTGTGTCATAGACAGCTCTTAACCATCCTCTCAGGAGGGGGCACATGATTACATGGCTACTCTACAGCATCTGCATGTGTCTGGGTGCTTCAGCAAGCATCCAATGATCTCACACAATATCCCTGAGGTGAAACTGGACAGACTCCTATTATTAATGAAGACTCCATACCAACAGATTCTTTTCTTTTTATGCATTTCTTAAATTGATGATGAACCAATGAGGTCAGCAACCAAATTCCTTCCAAACTCACCCCGTCACATCATTATCAATAGCCAAAAGTCTCGTGGATATACTGTATGTTAGTATGTTTCACTGTGGGATTCTCACACTAACACAAGCAATGACATTCGTAGAAAGATTTGGAATTCCCTCTTTCCCCCCTCATATCTGTCCTCCCCTTCTCTGTTTCTCTGATCCATCCATCAAAGTGCAAAGGGCTCAGAGTTTCCTACTTAGAGCTGGGACTAGTTTGGAAAACTGTGGAAGGTATCGAAGGAGGGACACCAACTTTGCCTCATAAATGTGTAGGTATGTTTTTGTGTGGCATTTGCAGGTGTGTGTATGTATTAACGTACCTGCCTGTGTGGGTGAGAGGGAGTGTCCAGGTACGCACGTGCATAATTTAGGTTTGTAAATGTGTGCGTATGTGCACTAAATATTTTTGCCCTGAACAGGGGGGTCTCAAAAAGTGGAAAACTGGCATGGATAAAGTCTTCTCACGGCCAAGCCACTCATCTATTCTGGGTATCCAAAACCCACAGTATTACTACCAGAAGAGGAAAACAGAGGAGGACATGCTTGGATATGTGGTGTCCTCAGAGTAATGGGTTCACTCTAGTATTAGCAAGCTGTTAGGTGTTATGTAACAGCACAGTAACATGGATTCATTGCATGGAAACACGGTTAAATACAGCATATTGCTGTCATTCCACTATTGAAGATCAAATCCTTTAACACAGGAATAGTGGTCGTTGCTGCGTGATATCCAACCACACACGTATCTTTAACATCATGTCTGTGGCTCACCGGCGGTTTGTGAACTTACCTGTCACAGTCTTGGTTTTGACCGGGCTGCTGGCATAATCTGAAGCCTGATTGGACGGCTGTTTGGCTAGTGGTGTGCTTCCTACCGACATGTCGTCTTCTCTCCTCTTGGCCAAAGGAACTGAACCTGGAGTCTGAAATGATATTTCAGATTGGCTGAGCACATATGAGACCACAGAAAAGAGAACACATTTAATTGAAAGTGACCACATTTTCACAGAATATGCATTCAGGCACTAGCTAAAAAGAGCAATTTATCATTTTAGCATCATTTAGATCAGGTGTCCCAACTACCGGGCTGCAGTACCTGTCGTGAGTCAATCAATACAGAAAGATTCCAGAACTTGCATTACTTCTGTTTTATTTCTGCTCTGATTCTGAAAGATGTTTTGTTTTAAAATGACCAAGTTCTCTCCTCCACATTTGTCTGTGAGTCACTCTTGATGCTGGTAAAGATCCTTGCCTCAGTCACATGACTACCTTCTTACAAGGAGCACTCCGCCCGCTAACACAGAATACATTATCACTAATTTGGATTCATGTTTATTATTATTTAGAGAAAAAAAAAAGTTTCTATGCCGGTCAGATTTTATTTTGTTGTATTTATCCACCACACGGTAAAGGCTGGTCTGTGAAAATATTGTCTGATGTTAAATTAGTCCATGGAACAAAAAAGGTTAGGGAATACTGCTCTAGAGCATAAATTATTCAGGAATTCGTATGTATTGCACCAGCATAGCTTTATGTTTCGTAAGACCAAACCTTTGAGATAGCTTTAGAAGCCAATCAAACAGAGATACATTACTAGGAATGCATTGACAGCAGATACAGATGCGTACCTGTTAATCAGAATCATACTGCTGTCTAATCTGTCTGATTGCCTTGCAGCACAGAACGCTGCACCACTTTGATTTGTTGCAGTAACACCTTTTAAAATAATTTTTTAAAGCAGGTATGTCTGTAGAGATGAGTGTCTCTGTGGTCGGGCCTTTACACAGCTTTCAAGATCTGTGTTATATTGTAATCCAAGAGCGAAGGGGAAGCAAAGTGAGGAAGACACAAAGTAAAAAATCAATGGAACAACAGAGAGATCCAAGACCAACAAGGATGAGTGACTGCTCCTTGTTTCCTTGAGCATTCTCCCATGCTGCTGGCAGTCCAAACACACACGCACGCACGCAC